>VYZS01036670.1:0-18525 GCA_013400695.1 Neodrepanis coruscans
TATATATATATAAAAAATAATGTAGGCGTGTGGTCAGAAAAACAGCTGTCAGTCAGGCTCCTCTTCTACAACCAAAACAACGGCTAACACAAACCGGCATAGCTATGTAATGTGAGGCAGTTTCAGCTGTGCTGCATGCTGCAAGAACATACCAAGACGTTCCCATGAAATCTCTGAGTAAACTAAAGCACTGCTCCTAAGCATCTTTCACAGATACAGCAATTGCTCAAGACTTCTTTCTGAAATCAGACATGTCAGGAAGAAAGGCCAGTCTGTGAATGTAGAAAAGTGCATTGATATAGCAGGGCAGAAAGCAGGAAGGCAGAAAAAAATGGGTTGAAAATCCTGCAGTGCTGGCATCCTCATGGCACAGAACTGGAAAGAGTGCACAATGGCCAAAACGAAACAAAAAAAGAGAGCATTTCCAGTTTATCTGTGCAGGTGAGTCATGAAAATATCATGAAGACCTGCAGCAAACCACAAACCCCTCACCTCACAGGAAAGAACAAAAATGTCTATATTCTGCTCCTTCAAGAAGACTGGAGGACGTAAGTGCAAGGCTAGCAGAAAGACAGTATACATGAGACTTAGAGAGTAAGGAGTGCACGTGAACTGCTTGTCCTTTCACCCTATTTCCTTCCAGAGGCCACTGGGCTGGGCAAAGCACTCAGGGAAACAACACTCTACCCGACAAGCTTCTTTCAGCAAAAAACATTGTGAAACCTTCCTCACCTCACAGGGAGGAACTGAAAGAACCTCACTTGATTGAGACGAGTCTTCAGGCCAGAAATGGGAGTCACTTCAAGACAACATGAAACTCCACATCACAGCTTAACCAAGAGATCAGTTCACCTCTCCATGTGGAGAAATGGGAGAACAAGTATGCTTTTCAGGACTCAGAAGTATGCACAGCCCTTCAGAAACGCCCACAGGAAAGGGACTATTTTATCTCCCAATTGCCAAAACAAAGCTCTAACTCAAAACTTCAGTATTTCATTCTATTCCTGATGATCTTATCTTTTTATCTCTCTTACCTTTTTATCTCCAAAGGGATGCATAAAGGCTTCAGCTATCAGCAAGCTGAAGCATTTGGCTTGGATCACAATTCTCAGAACACTTATGTGTACCTTTATCACCTAAGGGGTTACATTTACAGAGCTTCACTATGTAATTTTCACTTATATAATTATTTGAAATCAACACCAAAAAAAGTATTATCAGGTCATTTGTATTGGGGTTTTTGAATTAAATGAGAACAGGACACACATAGTGCTTTGTATGTATCTACAAAAGCTTCTCCAGAGGAAACTATTTGCTACGAAGCTCTGAAGTGAGACATCAACACTACTGAAATTAATATGTAGCAGACTTGGTTCACAGTGGCATTTCTCCAGCATCAAAAGTAAATGGTGAATGAGGCTTGGGATTCTATTTTTAATGTCCTCTTCCTCCTACTGGAAAACACTGACTATAACTTCTGTATGAGGAAGTTGCATTTGTTCCCTTCAGCAGTTAAAAAAAAAAACACCAAAACAACTTTATTTCCAAACGTTAAGATGCACAGACTAGATTTTCTGCAGGGCTTCTACTTAGTGACCTGTTTAATATCTGTAATTGTTGATTTTTACTTTTTTAACAAGCATTCCTTCAGTCATGTAATTGGAACATCTCACCAGAGCCTGCTCTGTTCAGGGGAATCACTGCAAAATACAGTTAAACCATTCGTCCTCCTCAGCTGCAGTCAATACTCAGGCCCTAGAGCTGCAGGGATTAGCAAGAAAGCAGAGAGGGAGTGGTGGCTTTTCTATTGGGAATTTCAATCTGATTCCTCCAAATCCAGAGCCTGCTCAGCTGGGCAGATCCAATTGCTTTTCAGCAGCTGGCTATACTAATGTAAAGTAGCTGAAAGCACTCATGGCAGCAAAAGTATTCCTGTACCCCAACATTTAAGCACTTCAAAATATGTAGCATACTTAAATGAGGCAGGAAAGTACAACTATCCACAATTTAGAGAAACAACTTGGCCACGTCAAGTTATTCTATGGCTAGTCTAGCTATCTCAAAGTAAAAAAAGTGGCAAGCACATGAAAAAAAATCCCAAAAGCAAATTAGTATTTCCCCCCAAATAGGAACTTATCCCTAGCAGAATCAAAGTGAAACCAATCATGCAGATTGGTCATTCTTGCAACACTGCTACACTGCAATTTTTTCTGGGTATATTCCTTAATGTATCATTCTTTGCATGTTCACTGCCAACGTGATTTGTCTTGCACATTCTTAAAACAGAAGGAAGGCTGAGTCTTTTCATACCTGTATCCTATTCAGAGAAGTCACCTTCCCATACCTCTGCATCCAGCCAGTGCAATAAATGAATCCCAACATACATATCAGCTTAATTCATCCTATACGTCTCCTCCATCTGCTATCTTCCTCTGCTATCTGCCTCTTCCTCACAATTGCATTGGTTCATTCAGAGGAAAACATGTCTAAGCAATATTACCTCACAACAGTAATGGGTCATGAGCTGCTCATTACTAAGCAGGGACAAGATCTCAGGATTGCAATCCATAGGAAAAAATGCACTTGATGTTCTGCAAGGGCAAAAAAACACCAACTCCAATCAAGTGTCAGCTACTATTTAGAAAGACAGAGGGGTAAAAAAAAGAGCATAATCATATAAATCCATGGTGTCCCTATCCTGGATAGGATCTTGATCAGCCCTGGTCCTTTCTGTTATAAGAAAACAAGAGATAACTGAATGTCTTGATAAATGTTACACAGACAGCTTCCATGCAATGATTGACTGAGATATATTCCAGGAGGGGCTTTAGAAGCACCACCTGAACTTGCAGGGATAAAATGGTGAAGGCAAAATCTAGAACAGAGTTAAAATAGGTGGAAGACAGTAAGAACATTTGTAGGTACATGAGGAGCAAAAGGAGAACTAAGGAAATTGTGGCATTGCTGGTAAATGGGGCAGAGCATTAGTGGTACGGGACACAGAAAAGATTATGTCAGTGCCATTGCTACTGGCACAGTGTGACCCTGGGGCTCCCAGATCCCTACAGGTAGTAGCAAAGCTTGAGGGAGAAAGATGCTGTTCTCAGAAGAGGGGGATGAAGCTATGGACAGCTTAAATAAACTGGACATATGCAACCTCACGCCATCAGATGGAAAGAGACAAAGCACACCGAGAGCTGGCCAATGTGTCATTGTGAGGCCACCTTCCACCACCTCTAAATGATCACGGTGTATGTGGGAGGTCCCCAAAGGCCAGAAGCTTCTGAGGTAAGGGGATCAAGGAGGACATGGTTGAGCAGCGTCACATGAAATTCTGTAAGATTATTTCCAGACTAAGTAACAGCAAGAAGGTGACTGGGAACAGCCAGCATAGATACACCAAAAGCAAACAATGCCTGACCAGCCTGAGGTGTCATGAGAAGACTGGCTGTGTAGGTAAGAGGAGACCAGATGATGTTGTTTACTGGGATTTAGCTTGTGACATGCTTTCCCCCTAGCATCCTTATAGTCAAGCAGGAGATAAGGACTGGATATGTGCGATCTGCAACAGAACAAATGAAAAGCAGCAAGACGGTGCATCTTCCAGATCGTTTTCTCAATATTATTATTTCTGAGGTAACAAGAAAGCTCATGGCACAATGAACTTTGGCCTGAATCTGAAATTTTAATATATGAAAGTTGGCTGGTTTTGCTACCGTGTGGGAGAGAGCCTCCAGATGCAGAAGGCTGTGTTCATTGCAGTGATTATTTTTAGATGATTACCAATGTCCATCTGAGCACAGCAATGTACCCTGCTTTCAGACAACACTGAACTACAAGAATACTTCATTCAGTCCTAATATTTCAATTATACATCTGCCCACCATGTTCTTTCTGAATACCACGACTCTCTGCACTGACTTGTAATTATGTCATTTAAGTCCACTGTCAGCTACTACTCTGCAACACATATATTAGGTCTTCCATGATTTTGCTATAAACTGTAATGCATCCACGTCTTCTTAAATACATATTTCCTGGCCCAGAACTTGGCTTCAGTATCATGTTTTTGAGAATTTATGTTTATGGTTTTAACAGCTAATTCTAACATTTGCATATGTTACATATTTCTAATTCTACTTTTAAAACAAAACAAACAAACATACTCTGCCAGGATAGAGCCACCTCTGTTTAATTCTCTTTATTAGGGAACAGCATAAAACCCATTCAGATCTGTTTTCCTTTTTTCTTCTACTTATTCCTTCCCCTCTTCTATGCCTCCAGCTCCACATATTTAAAGCTTAAAATTCAATATCCAAAATAAGTCAAATTTTGCATGTGTTGCCCAATTCTGAAATTACGCGAGCAACCTGTCTTCAACACTGGCCTGCCAAAATGCAACTTCTACTTCTGTTTTTAAGGTCCTGCAAAACGTGCCCTTGTGACACATAGTCCTGTGTATAGGTAGGAGAGGGAAAGGAATGACCCAAGAGGCAATAGAAAAACTGTTCATAGGAGCAGAGGAGCAAGCCAGGTGTCAGGCAGGGCTGTGCAGGAACATAGGGTTTCTTGCCGACCCTTCAGGCTGCATCCCTGGGCCTCTTTCCTGGCCTTCCTGCTCCATTAGGCAGCTCTGCCTTTTGTGCCTTCCAGGAGTTGGGTTTGAGTAACACCGGGTGCGTGGTGACACAAATTTCCACCGTGGTGGCCCTCTGCCCACCGGTGCGGGCTGGGACAGCAAGGCTGTTCCCACGTTAAGGGAATTTGCCAGCTCTTGAGTCTCCCCGTCCTCTTTTTCTTTGCTTGCCGAAGGCCCGGACACAGCAGGAGCAGCCAGGCCTGCACTGCCTGTCCTCTCGGGCTCCGGCCAGCACAGGGCTCCAGCATGGGCTCCTTTCCAGAGGTCACAGCCGTGCCCCTTCTATACCTCCCTCCCGGGCCCTGGCTCCCTGCCCAGATTAAATCCGATAAACCCCGGGCAGGCTGCCATGGGGCCCACGGGGCGGGACGGGGCTCGGAGGTGGCGGTGGGCGCTCTGACTGTGCACAGCAGTGAGGGGTCCGGGCTGTGCCGCCAGTCCCTGGAGGTGCCACAAATCCCTGGGCTGTGCGCCGGCCTTAGTGGCCGGGCACTGTGTGTGTGCGTGTGTGCAGGGGTCTGCACCTGTGTGCCTGTGTGTGCGTGCAAGGGTCTGCACCCGTCTGCGTGTGTGCGTCTGTACAAGGGTCTGCACCCGTGTGCGTGTGTGTGTGTGCAAGGGTCTGTACCCGTGTGTGCGTGTGCCCGCCATATGACCCACGGTGCGGGTTCACGTCTCCGCACGTGTGTAACGCATGGCCGTGCGAGAACTCTGCATACGCGCCTCCTACACGCGTGTGCTTATGTGCATGTGCCCGGGAAAGGCGTATCCGCACACGTACGTCTGTACACCCGTGTGTGTGTGTGTGTGTGTGTATGTACGCGTGTGTTCACGTGTCCGTCTGTCCGTCCGTCCGCGCACCTCCCCGCCGATTTCTGCTCCCCTCCCCCCACCGGCGGGTCTCCCCCACCCGGCTCCCACGCGAGCGCATGCGCGGCCCGAGCCCCGCCCCACCCTGCGCGCCGGGCTGACCAGGTTCCACAGAGGCCGGAGGGACAGCGCACGCTCTTCCCCGCTGCCCCTTTCCGACATGCCGGTCTCTGCCTCGCGCGCCCGGCTGCGCAGGCGCTGTCTCGGCTCCCCCCTTTCCGCCGGGCCCGGCCGCACGCGCACAGGGCCGGAAGGCGCCGGCCCGGCCGCTCTCTATGGTTCCCCGCGGTGGGTAGCGCGCCGCCGCCTCGCCTCNGGAGCAGCAGCCGCGGCGCCCAGGTCGGTGTGGGAGCCGAGCGAGGCCGGTGACCGGCTCAGGCCGGCCCCGGAGGGGAGAGGAAGGGGGCCCTGCCCGCCGCAGGGAGAAGGCGGACGGGAGGCGGCGGCCCCGGCGGGGCTGTCCCTCCGCCCCGGGAGGCTCCGGTGGCTCCCGGCGTCTCCCGGCCCTCCGGGGAGACCGGGTTTGCCAGGCGACCTTGGGTGCAGCCAGGCTCGGTGTCTCTGCTCGGCGGGGCTGCCGTGGGCGTGGGGCGGCGGCGGGAATGGGAGGGACTGCAGGGGTCTGTAACTCGTGTGCAAGGCCCGCCCGACAAAGTGGGTCTGTTTGCTTGGTCGTATTGCCTTGTGTGCAGTCCCAAGAGTTGGGTGTGAGAAGCCGCGAGCGGGCAGCCTTTCCCGGTGCGGGGAATCGGTCGCTCCCGACTGCAGGACTTTGGGCTTCAGTTTTTAGACAGCGTTTCTTGTTACGTTTCACTGTCGGTTTGTAAATCTGGAGTCTGAGATAGTGTGTAGTGGTAGTTCAGAAGTTACTGCTGTTTAGGAAACAAAACGTGTTCCACAACTCCCCTTTAAGTGGCCGAAACCTGTAGTCTGTTTGTAGTTACTGCTTTTTTTTTTCCCCTTCTCCAGTTAATGGAAATACTTGTTTGCGTTGCCTTCTGTGTAACGTGTGTGCTGTTCTAATTCTGGGACAAGGCATGTGTTTTACACATCCCTTCAGGGATGGTCCCTCTGTCTGTACGGAAACTTCACCTGCAAACCCGAGGCCCTGGGAGAAATGGGCCTCATATTGGTTTGGTTGCATGTCCAGCCAGAAGTTTCTCAGTGGAAAATTGTACCTGATTTTAGCTTTGATTTCCTAAGCAAGTAAGACCTGCGTGATTGTGTTGTCAGTTTATTTTTTTCTTTTTTTTTTTTTTTTTTGAGTGGCTGACTGGCTTGAAAGTGACAGGTCTGGAAGATAAGATTAAGTTTCTAATTCATGCAAATGGCATCTAGTTAGATATTCACTGCTAAGGGAGAAGCTGCACTCTTAGGTTGTGCTGTGTTGTTAGACATCTGTGACTTGGCGGGGAGAATAACAGAGGGGGTGAGAGGCGTCTCGTGATAAAAGTGAAAACTACTGGGAAATGGCCTTTACAGTTCTGACAAACTGCTTGGTTTGGGAGGTGGCACTGAGTACTCGGTGCCCTTTCATTGTGGGAACAGCTTGAGATACTTTTTAGAAATACGGAACATGGTAAAACTCAGTTTAATGAGTGTGTTGAAAATACGAATTGTGCATTGCTAAATTGCTGTGAATATGTGAGGAAACTGTCACATTTGTCTTTTAAAGCAGATGCAGTTTGCAGGGCTTATGACTTGTCTTCCTAAGAGTAATATTCTATCAATTCAATACAGAAAAACACTCAAAGAAAACCTAGTCTGCTGCTTCAGGTTTACAAAGATGAAAAATACCTTTAGTTGAAATTATTTCTGTGCAATATTGCAGATGCTTGATCTCTCCTTCACAAACACTTTCCATTCCACTCTAAATATTTGCTGTTTAATGTGGCATCTTTCCTACTGGGATTAAGAAATTAATTTAGTTTATCAGAGATGTTTGCTGTTTCTCCTCAACAGAGTGCCCTGAGTGTCTCCCAAGAACTTGACAAATAAAAGCACCAAGCTAGATGACAAAAGCAGTGGTTGATTTGTTTGGATTCATTTTGGGGTTTGGTTCTGGGAGTGTAGAAATAGTTAGGCCTGAAAAGCAGAGACTTTTTCACAACAGTGTGTTTCAAAGCCAGATTTCTCAGTCCAGGTGCTCTTCAGGACTCTGAAGTTGTATGGCGTTGTTCCCTTTTTTCCAATAGCAAACGAACCTTTTAATCTCTTTTTTAGTTGCTGCTGTTGCTTAAAAACATGCAAACGATGATTCTTTTGTGGATGGAATTTGAGATTGTTTCTATATATTAAATATATCCAGGGATGTTCCCAGCCTGTTACAACACCCTGAGATTGTCACTGTTCTAATTGATTTGAGAAAACAAAACAGAATCTTTTTCATATCATTTAACTTCTCCTTTGAAAGTGTGAAATGACACATGCACTGCAGTATAAGGTCATGCTTGTTTCAGTGTAATATTGTCCTTTATTGATGTGTTCTTCACAAGTTCTCTGAATTCGCAGGTTCTACTTAACCAAATAAATAATGGAGGTAGAAATATCTTTGGGTCGAGTTTTAAGTCATAAACATGTTTATCTGTGTACATGCTTAGGCATATAACATTTTTTATAAACAATAATGAGTGTAGTACATGATGTGACCCTTACAATGGAATTAATTTAGTCATTGTGTTTTTGTAAATATGCATCATCTTAATTTTTGCTATGCAGGAAAGAAATTTTTTTCCCCTCTGCTACTTTTAGTTTCAATTTATTAGTGATTGTCCAGAGAGAATTAATCTCTTTTTAAACACAGGAAATGTCTTTCTCCCTCCCCACACCAGTGTATTCATACACCTGAAGATAAAAGCCACTAAATCTTAAAAATAGAACATACTATTGAGGGAAAAGGGGACAGAATCCATAAGGTATGTAGGCATAGATCTCATTTCCAGCATCTGTCTTCATTTCTGGTGCTGCGGGCCAGGTCTTTACTCTCATTAATGAATTGATATTGATTTTTAAACAAAGGATGTGTGTTTTACAATTTTTCTGAAGTATCCAGTTTATTTAATGTAGTTTTATTAGTTCTATAGAGAAGCAGTGTTGAAAGGTTTTCTGTTATTAATCAAATTGTGATTTGTACAGGAGGGTTAATACATTTCCTCTCAGGGTCTATAATGAAAGAAATCTGGAGTGTGTTGTTTACTTAAAGCAAAAAACAACTCCTTCCCCCACTTCAAGAAGAGTTCTGTAAGCTCCGCTAAATAGTTGATTCCCAGAGACAACAGCAGCAAGCAGATCTCATGTTTGACGTTGTTTGTCACCTTAAATACTTTGACCTTAATGTTTCCTGCATTAACTTGTAGTATTTGCAGGCACTGCCTGGCGGCCTCATAAGGCTGAGTTGCCCATGAATAAAAGTTTGGAAAAAAGCTGGTTCATGTGAGTAGTAATAGATGCAACATACCTGGTTGGTTAGCACAGAGTCAGCAAACACAGTCTAAAGGTAACATTTTGTAATGAAGCAACACTTCAATAGCTACACCAGCTGGTGACACATTTCTTCAGGAAAATAACCTCATGGGAGAAATGTGAAAAAGAAAATCAAATAATGTTGAGATCCAGGTTTGGCAATGTAACACATGACTAAGTAGCACTTCAAATTGCTATTTTTGAGTAGTTCTGCCTTCCCGTGGTTAGGAGTGAGAGAACTTATTGACAAAATAACTTACTGGGTGCAAAATTACATTATAAATTAAATACTACCATGGTGTTCTGTCTCAGAAATACTCTTACGAATGAATCTCTTAAAGGAAGAATTAACTAGTTCTTACTTACTTTAATAGGTTGAGCCTGATTCTCTGTATTATGCGAAGTGCTGAATGGAGGAAAGGTGTGGAAATCAGTCTTTACCAGTGCTCTTTCCATTACCATCCTGTATGGCTCTTTACCCATGTTTTACAGAGTGGTGAAGAATTAGGAGAAGCTGCAGTTGTTCAGCTGAGTGGAACTAAATGGGTGGCTTCCCTCTGGACCCTCACTTCACTGTCTTAGGTAAGAGGGGTGACCTGCTTCTTTTGAAGTGACTTGCATTTCCTTAGAACAGAAGTGTATGTGTTTTAACAGAAACTTCTGGTTAGCAAAGCAAGGGTTTGAACTTTATTTTTTCAGTCTGGTGGCTTGAAAAAGGTTTTCATAGTATGTAGCTGTGTACTTTTCTTTGGAAAGTGTTGCTGTTTGCATCCACTCAAATAACTTTAAAAACAAATGGAATAAAAGTTTAATTATTAAAGCTGAAGCAAAGCTGTAAAACTTGCCTGATTAGAAAATAACTGAACTTGGTACCTATCCAGTAAAGGGAAGGGTACCAAAATTTACATAGATGACTGGATTTCACCTACTGATGTAGGAGGGGCTTTCTATTCATGACCATAAAATATTTTGGAGGGAGCCTGAAGTAACAGCATTTTAAGACTTTAAAAACATGCTCCATATACTAACAGTGATCTACTTTTGGTTATCATGGTTATCTTGCATAGTATCTTGAAAGTGGGGCTATCACCCAGAGGTGGATTAAGCAGTGATGATTTAGAACAAACTTGAACTGACATACTAGTTAACTGTTTGATATGGAATGCGCTACTTTTTTTTTTAATAGACTTGGAATAGTTTGGGTTGAAGAGACCTTTAATTGTCATCTAGGCCAACACCCCCTGCAATGAGCAGGGACACTTTCAACTAGATCAGGTTGCTCAGAGCCCCATCCAGCCTGACCTTGAATGTTTCTAGGAATGGAGCATCCGCAACTTCTCTGGGGCCTATGCCAGTGTTTTACCACCTTCATTANAGATGACTGGATTTCACCTACTGATGTAGGAGGGGCTTTCTATTCATGACCATAAAATATTTTGGAGGGAGCCTGAAGTAACAGCATTTTAAGACTTTAAAAACATGCTCCATATACTAACAGTGATCTACTTTTGGTTATCATGGTTATCTTGCATAGTATCTTGAAAGTGGGGCTATCACCCAGAGGTGGATTAAGCAGTGATGATTTAGAACAAACTTGAACTGACATACTAGTTAACTGTTTGATATGGAATGCGCTACTTTTTTTTTTAATAGACTTGGAATAGTTTGGGTTGAAGAGACCTTTAATTGTCATCTAGGCCAACACCCCCTGCAATGAGCAGGGACACTTTCAACTAGATCAGGTTGCTCAGAGCCCCATCCAGCCTGACCTTGAATGTTTCTAGGAATGGGGCATTTCCTCCCACTCCGGGCAACCTGTTCCTGTGTTTCACCACCCTCATTGTAAAAAATTCCTGTCTTATATCTAGTCCTCATCTACCTCTTTTAATTAAAATCTATGACCTATTATCCTGTCATAGCAAGCCCTTGGAAAAAGTTTGTCCTCCTCTTTCTTATGAGCTCCCTGTAAGTATGGAATGGCCTCAGTCGGGTCTCTCCAGATCCTTCTCTTCTCCAGGGTGAAGAACCCCAACTGTCTTAGCCTTTCCTCCCTCGACCTGCTGCTTTTGATACAACCCAGGATACGTTCTGATCTGCAAGTGCACGTTGCCAGACCATGTCCAGCCTTTCAGCCAGTGGTATCTCAGAGTCCTTCTCTGCAAGGCTGTCAATTCCCTCATCCCCCAGCCTGTATTGATACCAGGGGTTGTCCTGACCCAAGTTCAGGACCTTGCACTTGGCCTTGTTGAAAGAGTTTTGCATGGGTCCACTTCTCAGCCTTTTTAAGGTCCCTCTGGAACGCGTTCTGTTCTTCAGGCATATCAGCCACACCACACCACACAGCTTGGGGTCATCTGGAGGTTTGCTGAGAGTGCACTTAACCCCAAGGTTTGTCAGTGAAGATACTAAATAGTGCTGGTCCCAATATGGACCCCTGATGGACACCATGTGTAGTTGACATCCATCCAAACATTCAGCCATTGACCACTACCCTCTGCATGCAGCCATCCAGCCAATTCCTCATCCACCCAAGAGTCTGACCATTAAATCCATCTCTCTCCAATTTATGGCAAAGGCTGTTGTGGGGGACCATGTCAAAGGCCTTACAGAAGTCAGACAGATGATATCAGTAGCCCTTCCTTAGGTTGGTCAGGCCAGACCTGAACTTGGTGAAGCTGTGCTGGCTGTCTCAAATGGACTCTGTCCTCCATGTGCCTTTGTGTTCAGTCCTTGTGACAAAATTTCAAAGCTGTGACCTGAAAAACTAAAGACAAAATTCAAGTGTATCAAAAACTAAAGGGTAGTTTGAAACCCAAAAGGAATTTGATCTTGGTGGACTGTGCATCATCCAGTAAGGTCACAAGCAGAAAATCATGGAATCTCTGTTTGGGGTTTAGGACTGTTTCATAACTATCTGGCAACAATTAGTCCACATAGTTTGCTTTTCATTCTGGCATTGTGTGATGACTATGACAGGACTTCTGTCTTGAGTGAGCTAGACTTGGAGGAGTGAAGCTAGTTCAGCTCTCCTTCATGGAGAAGGCCGTGTCTTTCCTTCTTTTGGCAGACCCCTTTTAGGACTTGTTAATACTCCCTTGATAATCATTACACTGAAGAAATTAATGAAAAGAGGAGATTAGAGTGACAAACACTCCTCTCCCATATCTTTAGGAGCTGTGTGCAGAGGAGGCACAAGAGTGATCAATATCCTGTGCCAAGCTTGCACAGAGCTGTGAGATGCCAGGCTTGTCCAGGCAGCCAGACTCTGGCACTGCTTGTGCACTCCTGCTCTGGTATGCTCTCTGGGACCCAGGCTGGAGCAGCTGCACTGCAGCAGGCTTGGGGTATTAGAGGGTGGTAGAGTGGCTCTTAAAGGAGCTGAGCTCCTAAAATGAGACATAGGTTAAAAAGTTCAAGGAAGGCTGTCATAGTTGTAGATGAGTTTTTCTTCAGGTCAGTCACATGTTGGAGCTGATGGCCTTAAAGCTTAAAATATTTTACAGTCTGGTATTTTTCATCTTCTTGGATCAAAAACTTTTGCAAAGCTAGATAATACTAAAGAGGTCTATCACTGCCTCAAATTTCTATTTCCAATACAATTTTTCATCTTTCTTATTTGTACAGCCATATTCAGATAACAATTGCCTTTTTTTCATAGTGAAATCTCATGTCCAAAGTCTTGGTGATGAATATTATGCTTTACTATGTGTACACACCCTCTGTTATTTCTAGTAAGTCCAAGGTGTACTGGCGTATGCTGGCTGAGTAGAAACACTTAGGTGCATTTCAGCTGTTGCAGCAAAACTTGCTTATTGTAGACAATAGAAATACTCACTTGAGAGTCCACACAACCTGCACATCCCATCTGAATTTAAGGACAAGGGAATTCCTGAGAGCGTATCACTTCTGTGAAACACTGGCATTTCTTGGTTGCCAGGTTTGAGCTCTTTACGTAGCAAGGTTATGATAAATACTCCAGTTGCATGATTCCTATGAGCTGAATATATTATTGGAAGAAGGATCTTTGTCAATACTTGTTTTTTATTTGGCTAATGTAATTTTGGTAAAATTTATTTTGGTAAGCATTAAGAGTGTCAGTTGTGGAAGAAAATTATTCATAATAAAACTAAAATATTTAAAATAGTGTTAGAAAATCTATAATACCAGGTAAAATACCTACCATTTTCTTTAGGGTAGTGCTCTCAGGTTTTGTTCTTCTGTTTCTGTTACAATTCTATTTTACAAAAATTGCTTTACAGTTGCTATATACTGGTTATGTTACATTTTACAGTTATTGTAGAAAACCAGACAAAAACATATGTGGAAATCCTCATTTAAGCACCCAAGAGAGGTGATTTTGTGATATCTTTTATCAAGCCAGACATGAGGGTTGCAAAGTATATTTTGTAACTTATAATTAGTTTCTTAAATATTTTGCAGTTCTGTGTGCTACAGTGTGGTTAATTCAATTCACTGTCTTTGTTAGTATAATCCAGTGTGCCTTGAAGTTTCTTTTTCTTGTTGAAAATACGACATATTTGTAAACAAGCAGCTCTTTTGGCTTTGGTCATGTGACAGATCAAGGTTCTTTTAATGTTGAGTGGAAGCAATAGTGTTGGCCAAGCTTTTCGTCACATTTGCCATTTGCATTTTTTAGGCAGATGTTGCTTAGTGCTAATTAAGTATTCTAAGAGTGAAAATGTGAAAGCACATCTGACTTTATGAAATAATTTTCATTCTTTTAGGC
The DNA here is from genome assembly GCA_013400695.1 of Neodrepanis coruscans. Classification (NCBI taxonomy): domain Eukaryota; kingdom Metazoa; phylum Chordata; class Aves; order Passeriformes; family Philepittidae; genus Neodrepanis; species Neodrepanis coruscans. Next base: position 13,719 of record VYZS01036670.1, read on the forward strand.
AAGCGTTACATTACAGATCCTTATTTCATTTTGATGTTGGTCATGTGACCTTTGAGCGAGTGTTTTTAGTGGGCTGTTGAACTCTGCTCTGCCTTAGTGGTAGCTGGTGGGGAGATACTGAAGAAGAACTGGAAGTACAGGACCTTCAGTTTTGTGTTGCTGGAATTATTTGCTCTTCTGCAAACTATGGGATATTATGCTAATCCCCTGTCTACATCTCCTCCTTTGTGGTCTTGTTTGCTCTACCATTTGTACTCTCCTACACTACTCCAGAGCTTCATTTGTGCTGGGAACCATTGTTTTCTGTTCTCTTATTGCTGGGCAGTATTTTAAGATCCCTGGTAGATGTATTTGTGATACTTTTTCATGCTGTACTTGGTGCTCTCCTTCTACTCTGTGTACATGGAAAATGCTGCCTTTGTACCTTAGAGGAGAGAGCATTGTCATGTCATAAACTTCTCTCAGTGTGTGTACAGAAACAAATATATACATTGAAGTTTAAGGTGAATGTTGTGCTATGCAAGGTGTGAAAATATTGGTTGCATTTGTCAGAATACTTTTAACTGAACTTGTTTAATGGTGTCACTGTAAATGAGGAATTCTTCAGCAGAATATGAGGTATTCTGGATTTCTGCTGTAGTAGATATGGAGTGAAAGTGCCGTCTCCAAATAGGAAAATCATCAGTTGATGTTTCCTATTGTTCAGTTAAATTTTTCTTCTTTTTTTTTTTTCTTCTGAATGGTAGTAAAAGTTTCATTGACACATTGCATATCATTAACTCATTAATCCTAAATCTACAGAAAGCTACATAATGATTAGACTTGAGTGTCAAAATAACACTCTTGTTTCATGAAACAGGTGGAATGCCCTATATAACTTTCTTTTTTAATACAAACAATTGTGTACAAACTGTTAGTGCTTAGAGCTTTACTGACAAGACTCTGGTGGTCCAGGATCACACCATTTCACTTCCCTGATAAGAACTGAGCCCTTGGCACTAATGAGTTCTCTGTGCATTGACATCTTTTAACATAAACCCGAATCTACTCTGAAGTAACCAGATGAGAGTTTCCTTCATGGGAACTCTGATCTATGTTGGAGATCAGCCTAAGTCAGCTGTGTTGTATTTGTTTGTTCTTGATATTTAAACCAAGAAATTATGTATTAAATCTTCATGGTACTGAAAATGTGATACTCTGTATCAAAGGACTAATTTTTTGAAAGTAATTACTAGATTTCATAGAATCAGGGAATGGTTTGGGTTGGAAAGGACCTTAAAGATCATCTGTTTCCAATCCCCCTGCCATGGGCAGGGACCACTAGATCAGGTTACTGAGAGCCCCATCCAGCCTGGTTTTGAACATCTTCAGGTGTGGGAAGTCCACAACCTCTCTTTCATTAGTTATATGCCCGTATGCCTGTTGCTTTTGCTTTCCCCCCTGAAATTGCTTGTGATTTTAGGTGTTCGTTGAAAATGTTTGGAGTATGTTTTAGTCATGTGTAGCTGCTTAATTATGAATTCCCTGAAAATGATGAATTTACAGAAAAGCTTTTTGAACTCCAGCAGTTCTATGCACCTAGAGCAAAGATTAGGTTCTATCTGTGACTTATTTTGAGTGTTTATTTTTTTACTTAATATAAATGTCAGTGGTTAAAAAAAAGAAAAAAAGGATGGCTAGGAGGAAGGAAATGGATGTTTGTAATGAGCTGAATGAATGAAATTGTAAAATTACTGTATCACTAAAGGGGAAAGAATGGTGAACACTGAGTATATGAACTTTCTGCTTTTTTAGTTTCCCAAACATCATAAATATTTTCTGTTGTGTTTTTTTTATAAGAAGTATGATTTAGTTTGGGAAAGTACATGGTTTAGTTTTGGGTAGTCCTGCAAGGAGTGGAGAGTTGGATGCAATGATCCTTGTGATTCTGTTTCCTTTAGTTGAAGGCTTGTGACTAATTGAAAAGACATTCTTGTATGTGTTGTCTTGAAGTTGTATTGAGCCTCAGATTGATACAGAGCGTGGTGCAAAAACTGAATTGTGATGTTTTCCATTATAGGTACAAGAACTGTAGAAGTCCATTTTGGGATTTGAAAGAGCAAGATTCTGCAGCTCTTGGAAAGATATGGTATGTTTGTTTTCACATATATTGTTTGTATTTTAATAATTATAGCAAATAGTTATACTTTTGTTTACTGATTTTAGAAAAAGAAAAGTTGAAAATAATTTCAGGAAGAAACATTCAGTTTCTCCTTATTTTTGGATGATTTTAACTATTACTTAGTTGTGATTCTCTAGAAAACTGAGTTATTTGATCTTTCTTAGAGAAAATAAATACTGGTGATATAACATTGATGAATTCCCTTTTCATTTAACAAGCTCAGCATCATGCTGCTACCATCCATTTATTTCTCTGTGGATTGGATAAGAACTGATGTGTTTTTGAAAGCTGCGTGGGTTGTTTTTATTTGCTGCTGAGTATTTTTATAGTGAGGCTTGTACACCTTTTAGGTATGATTTGAAAGGGAGGTTCAGAACTACTAGAAAACTTACATAATCATCAGTGTAAGTCAAATTTACAAATAGGAATACTGGGAAATACAGAAATAATAGTCTTTGTTAGCAATGTTAACATAAACCTGTGGCACATGGTATCTCTTTTTTGTCTAGGCTCTTAGATGTCCAGCCAGCTTAAAATACATACATGTGTTGCAGCAAGGTTGGAACTTGAACTTGTGGTTATTTTGGTTTCCATTTCCTAACTTTATTCTGGTGTAGTTCTGCAGAAATCCCCAGTATGCCTGTGTATCTGGAGATGCTGCACCACTTCGCAGTGTCTTTAAGTCCTGTAGTTCTGCGACTTGGTACATAGCGAATTTTTGAAACTTTTTGCATTACTGCATTCAGAAAACCAATTATTAAGTTAATTTTTCTACCATATTAAATAGGACTGTTACATCAACAACAGCCTCTAAGTTTTGAGTGTACTTTTAACCACCTAAAATGTGGAGAAGAGCTCAGTAACTGCTGTTTTGAGTTCTCTGTGCCATGGGTTTGTCTGGATTTTTCTTTCAAAGATAATGAATGTAGGAATGCACTTAAAGTTTTGATATCTCAAGTTTGCAGAAAAGTTGTTGAGGTCTTTCTGAGTTCTATTTCATAGGAAGCTATAGACAGGTGCTAATAAACTGATTCTAAGCTGAAAATTTAGCTGTAGTTTGTGCGAATTAAAAATTCTGAATATCTCAAAAGGCTACAATGTTGCATTATCATAATCCAGATGTTCCTGAGAGAATTGTGTAGATTGGTCCTTTACTGTAGCAGGCATCTGGCAGGTAGTGTATATTCATTTTTGCACCCACAGCACCACTGGGACCACCCACATGCTTCTTGCTCTCCAGTTTCAATATCAGTTGTGTGTATGATGGCTCTTCTTCAAACCCAAGCTGCCATTTCTTCATTGCCACTATTCCTGCTGGCTGCTTTTTTCTGGATGTTTAACTGCTTGCCACTGTATGTATGCATAGTCTTGGTAATGATACGTGCTTCATAAATTGATGAAGAATTCCCCTCTAATCCCCCACAAATTCTGAGTAATGAATACTAATGGAACATCAGAAAAGCTGAATGTCATCCTAAGAATTGCGTGGTTTCTTGGTCTTAATATAAACCATATTTAAACAAACATGCTGGTGACACTGAAGACTTGGTGAACAGAAAGGTGCTTTACATATGGAAAGCAGCATGAAAGATGGGTGGCAAAAGAAATGAAAATAGCATAAGGAAAAGGACAGTCAGAATAAAAGTTTAATTATTAAAGCTGAAGCAAAGCTGTAAAACTTGCCTGATTAGAAAATAACTGAACTTGGTACCTATCCAGTAAAGGGAAGGGTACCAAAATTTACATAGATGACTGGATTTCACCTACTGATGTAGGAGGGGCTTTCTCTTCATGACCGTATATCATTTTGGAGGGAGCCTAAAGTAACAGGTATAACTGAAATAGAAACAAGTGGTTCTGATGCAAAAAAATTAGGAGTGTGTGTAGTGGAAGAAAAATCAGCTGTGGACTAAGTGAAAAATGCAGAAGCTGAAGATATTTTTGGGTCTTTGCTTTTTTACAAAGGTGAATAAAATATATATAGGTTCTTACTGAAATATCAAGCTAAAAAAATGTTGGAGGCAAACTCTAAGGTCTAGATTTGCAGGTGCAGTTGTAGAAAATGGGAATATCACACAGGCCCTTAACTTTGGCCTGAGGGGAGGGAATGGAAGCAAACATTAGATATTTGTCTGTTACTCTGATTTGTGGATATCACGGTTTAACCCATCTGGCAACTAAACACCACACACCTACTCTCTCACTCCCCTCTGCAGTGGGATGTGGAAGAGAATGGGAAGAGTAAAAGTGAAAAAACNGAATTAACTATATCCCAGCTAAAACTAGCACAGTGAAATATTGACATCAAAGCAAATTAAGTATATAAAAGCTCCATCCCACACATCTCTATAAATCTTGGTTTGATCTCTCTGTATTGAGATGCACAAAATACTGCCTTTATTAAACTCAGTAACTTGTCTTTTTCCTGAAGTGTAAATTCCAAAATGCACCAACTTTAATTTGAAGATAGCAAATTCAGATCACCATCCCAAATAATTTCTTCAAGTGCTAATTCTCATTATCCTCCGTGCTTTTATTCCTACTGTAATTTAAATTAGTCAGCCTTTAGTTCCTAGTCATGGGGGGGTTTATATGCTTTCTTTTAATTGAAAGATCTTTTATGTATTCTTTCTGTGCTGTGGGGGG
>VYZS01036674.1:5049-18784 GCA_013400695.1 Neodrepanis coruscans
TAGGAATTCTTCTGGCTTCTCCAACAGTTGTGTATGATAACAAACTTGCACTGTTGTGATCTCAGAAATTAACATCCCAGTCTGGCAGGTGCTACAGAACTCCCCCTGTTACCAGGTTGTGTGGAATTGCTGCCAAAGACTCCAGAAAACAAAATTAATTGCAGACCAATTAAGAAGGGTAATTTTTTTAAGGAGGAAAAGAAATGTAACAGTGTTGCATAAATAGTGGTGTGTCATAGGCTGTCTGGGAAAAAAAATTGGTTCTACATGTGCTTTGGTTTTGTTTCCTTTAAGCCCTGCAGATTGTTTTGACTACCTCCCTTCCCGACCTTGGAAGGATTAAATACTGATAATGGTATCTTTATAGAAACGTTTAGTTCAATATTTTTTTTGTCTAATGGTAACAAGAGCATCTTTGGCCTGAGAGGCTGAGTCTACCTGGAGCCTTGTGAGGCCACTCAGTGGAGTGAGAGGGGGTAGTAGAACATAGGTATAGTTGCTCAGTGATGTACTTCATTTACAGAAAGTAGTCTTAATTCCAGCTTCCATTACCATGACAGCTCATTTATTCTTTATTACTCATTTACTCTGCTTATCAGACACTTACATTACTATTATATTTTAGTATTATTGCGTCAAACCCCAAGTGAATGGACCTCTCTGTGTAAGTGGATCAAGACTTCTTCCCCTCTGCCAGTGAGATGTAATATTTCATCCAAAAACTGATTTTTAATGTCACTGAAGACTCTTTCTTCAGCTCATTTCTAATGGATGGCTGCAAGAAATTAGCCAGCAGCCAGTGTCTGGTATAGGTAATAGCAATACAAAGTAAATGTCTGTTTTATTAAAAGCAAACCTTCTCTGAATGTTTTCATCCTTCTCTCCATCCCCATCATTCTTTTTGTTATTCTGCTAAGGAAGTGAGGGGAGAGAGATTTTTAGCAGTACTTTTTATCAGATTTTTTAGTGATTTTTCAAATGTGATCTGGAAGTTTGACAGTTTCTTGGTTAGGTGATCCAATCAGATGAGAAAAACTTATCACCCACTGATGTATTTCCGTCCCACTACCTGAGTCTTTTCTCCTGACTGTTCTAAAGCAGTTCCCACACTCTGTAGGCACAAATACATTGGCAAATCTGATTTGACCACATGTTCAGAAACTGATTATTCACGGTACATGAAGCACAAAGAGCTGAAAAGTGTAATTCTGACAGAGGAACAATTCGCAAGAAAAAGACAGATCAATGGTCAACACAGAGACCTGAGCTCTTTACTCAGATAATTTTGGTTCTCTCAAGCAACTAAAGTTCCACAGAGGTGAGGCTGATAATTTGTGTTCCAAGACCTTTTGTTAAGCTCTAACCACTGATGGCAGCCTGTAGCATCTTTGGGCCATTACAGGCAAGTGCTGGTAATTTTAGGTCAAAAATGTGCTAATGATGATTCTAGGAAGTGGTCCTGCCTCTACCAATGCTTAATAAATAAGGTAGTTGCTCTGATGGAGATTAGCAACTGTGTTTGAAGTTGCTATTTTGCTTTCTCTTTGCTATTACATTTCCACTGTATAATAGCTTTTTTGGTGTCTTTTTAAAGGCATTATTATAGCAGTCACAGCCAGTTTTCTTTTTTTCTTTTCTGACCTAAAGTTAAGCTAGCATTTCGACTCTGAGTTCAATTGTAAGAGATAAATTTGAGCCTAACCTTTTCTGCTTGCACTCTGGTCACCTCTTAATTGCAGTGAATTATTCAGCCATTAAGAAATGCTTTGCCCTCGCCCTTGTAAGTGCAGAGTCTATTTCCATGTGCACAGTCCATTAGGAATAGCTCCAGCTGTACAAGAAGGCAGCGTTTTTGTGACTACTTTTAATCCTGTCTCACACCATATAAAAACCATCATAAAAACCATTTGGGCAGCTGTTTGTCTGGACTCACATCTTTATGTCCAAGTGACTCTTTCTGACTTGATTGTTTGAAGCACAGATGATAAACCTGATCTGGCTTTACTAAGGATCTGTTCACACTGGTTGCTCAAAACCACAAAATTTCATCACATAAGAAAGGAGGAAAACTTTCTCTAACAACATCTCAGCACTTGGTGACATCTGGGGAAAGATCAGCATTAAACAGGCAACATCCCTCTGCATTTCAGGTCCTGAGTTCTTCTTTGGTTTCCCATGACAATGCTCTGACACTTTGCGTGTTAATTATACCCTCTGTCTGAAGTGAGTTTGGGGAGTGTGTTCCTGGTTTTTTGAGTGGACCTCACAAGTGCACCTGAAGACAAGCCCTAAGTTTTAAAAGGAATTGAAAAAAAAAAAACTGATTGTATATCTTTGGGTATTTTTTCTTTTACTCCATATTTCCTGCAGTCCCAGTGGTGGTGACAGAGACATCCAGGATGGCTTTAATTGACCTCACTCAGGTGCTGATAGCTGAGAACCTGTGTCAGCATGGGCTCTACAGGCTGTGCAAGCTCATCCCAGACCCTGGTCTGTACAGTTTCCATGGCAGCTGATACATGTTGAGACCTACTCTACAACAGCATCACTTCTATTAATACCCAGACTTTACCCTGACAGTGGTAAAACAGGAATAAGAGCAGCCCTTTAAAGGGATGCACTGAAGATAAGTACATTAAAGACTGAAAAAATATTCATGGTAAAATATCAATATTGTCTAAATTTAGCTAAATTTATAATCCAGACATCTAAAATAGAGCTAGTTATCTAGACTCCTTGTGTAACTAATTAAAGGAAATGGGTATTTTCCATTTGAACACAATATCTGGCCTATTTTGGACACCTGCTTTGGGAGATGAATCACAGCCTTTGACATACTGACTGCTTGTTTCTTGGTCAGGAAGAGAGCTGTGGCTCACTAGTTGAGGTATAATGTCTATATTACATTATTTATAGCACCATCTTCTAAAGAAATATGGTTTTGGCAAAGGAGGCCCTGGCTTGATGTAGAGGTTGTATGTAAAAATGTTCTTTTTTCAAAGTTCACTGGATTTCAGGTTGACAGCAGAATGTCAACATCTTTTCTGAGAGTCATGAATACATCAGACTCACTGACTTTCAAGAAGCTTGGCCCAGGTTCATCCCACCAAATTTTGTAGGCTTGCTTAGCTGCCTGGGTTGGAGGTCTGAATGGCTTTCCTCTCTACAGCAAACAAGAGCTGTTCAACAAGAATAACCAGACATTGCTCTAAGTGCTTCATTGCAGGTTCTGACTTTGAGCCTTCTCTGCCAGGGATTTGGCAGGGATTGGCTTTGGTCTATATTAGGAGCATCTCAAGCTTTCCCTCACACTGTGTTTGAGGCTAGGACTCCTTTCTCCTGTTTTTCTCTTGCTTAAATACAGATATATTTGAGTTAGAGTTCCTGGGCTCTCTCTATGCTCCATAAAAAAATGCAGACTTAAGTTCAAGATTCATCTGGCCTATTTGTCAGCACCTGCTGGAGGATGACCTTGTGTTATCTGTAGAGCAGCTCTCCCCTACCTGCATGAGATACTCAGAGGGATTGGATCAGGTGTGTCTGTGTTGCAGAACCAGTGCTTAGTTAGGTTATTTGAGACTATTCAGACAGAAAGAAAGCAGGAGGCAGCTGTAGCCCCTGTGACAGGGGTCTCTGTGACCCCCATTAGAGAGACCTTAGATACACCATCCATCAAGTGCATCAATCTTTAGGGCTTGATTCCATTGGTTCAGTTTGGGCATTTATTGCCTTTTGAAATTTAAGGCATCGAATATGAGACACGACATGAGTGAAAGTCATGGGGTTTTTTTCCCAGAGTGGAGTAACCAAGAGAAGATCAATTAACTGGATGCCCCTGTTTAGGCAGCTGAATCAATCCCTGAATGTTTCAGAGCCTTGACACACCTCAGCACTGCCCAGCATCCTTTTACAGGGGACACCTGAAATTCTCTCTTCACGTTCTCTCCTCTTTTTTTTTCCACCAGGTCCGTTCTGCCGCCAGGAAAAGGTGGCACCGCTGGCAGGACCATCACTCCCTGCGGGTGCGTGTGGCACGTGCCATGTCCATCCCCACCTCCCCCACACGGATCAGCTTCCACAGCATCAAACAGACGGCGGCTGTGTGACCTGCCCTGCACAGACCTGCACCTCCCAGTGGCCTTCAGAGTCCTTCCCTCTCCCCAAGCCCCTTTCTGCAAACCTTGACCTTCACTGATCTCTTTTCAAGGAGGTGCCGGGCCTATTCCTGTGGACTCTCATCTCCCATATCCGTGATGCTGCTTTGAGGCAAAAGCCTCTTGGAGACAGTGGTGGTGAAACAGATTCACAGAAGAAACAGGTTCAGCCCTGACTGCACCTTGTGGAAGTTCACAGTACAAAGTCTAAAACAGCAGACTGGCAGGAACAATAAATTTTTTTTCTCCTTTTTTTTTCCCCACCGTTGGTTTTCCCTTCCATTTTGTGGTGAACAAAGACATACTGGCCATCTCACCCTGTACATTGATACCCAATGATTTCAACAGTTTGATGTATAATAGCCCATCTCTTTTCTTGTTTCTTTGTAAAAAGTTTCTTCTCTGCAGAACTGTTACTTGGGGACTTGTTGCAGCACAAAAAGAGCATCTGGAAGTGAAAATCTTTTGTGAAAAAATCTACTTTCCCCATTCCTCCCTTTGATAGACTGAGAGCTGTCAGGGTATTGCTGGACTGTTTAGCACAGGGCCCTTTGCCCTGCAAGCACATTGCCCTGGTCATACACAGATTTTGCAAAGGACAGCAATAGCTCTAAGTAGCTCTGTGGAACATCCTTATTCCTCTTAGCCCCGTGCTTTTGGCACAATGTAAGCAGCCTTTGGAAAGTCTTTGGGTTTTCTCAGCTCAGAGGATCAGGGTGGGGAAGGACAACTGAACATGTTTTCTGGTTTAAAAAAAAAAAAACACAAAAGGGAAGGACTGTAAAAGTAATAATGAGAAGAGGATGTTTGTGTTCTGAGGATAGTGCTACACGCTGCACAAAGATATCTATTGAGAGTTTTGAACTACAGCAGATGTATCTACCAGGCTTTTTATGTGATGTTCAAAAATACTGTATATTTTCAATAATAAACACTACTCTGGGTTGGTTTCAATAAAACCAGGCATCATTTTCTTTACTCTGGAAAAGAAGAGGACACCTATCTTGAGAGCAGTTTTGTATCTAAGGTCAGGGAAAGAAATCCTTTTGATAATGAGCCAAGAAGAAGAACCACCCCCTGGTAAAATCTGAATAAGAGGACATTTAAATGCAGGAAGAATTGCCTCCCTTCTGAGCTCATGGTGTTACACTGGATCCCTGTCCCTCTGTGCTCCTCTTCCCTCCACTGGGCTTTGCAACAGCAGGAAGAAAAAAGCAAATTGTTTAATACATTGCCCATCACCTGTATCTCACCAGAGATGGAGAAATTTGCTCCTTCCACTTTATCAAGCTTATTCTGAATTTTCTCCAGATATTTTATAGGACTCTTCAGCACAAGCTCAATTTAAATCTTCAGATTTATATTGATCTAGTTTTCAGAAACTGGAAAATATCTTGGAAGACACTGATATTAATCCCCTGTTTCTGGGGACGTCTTGTCCTAACAGCTCAGTCAAATTCAACTTTGATATTGCTGTCAGTGAACAGAAAATTTAAATTAACAAATTAAAATTTTATAACTTTTTCCCCTCCTAAGTCATTTGGATTCCTTTGCCTCAAGGAGATAACTGAGGGAGGAGGGAGATTTGAGATCTTGAGATTTGAATGTCTGATGAGAGAGGATCAGGTCAGTGCTTTTATTTATCAAGTGCATCACAATAGTGATGAACAGCCCCTGGCATTTTGTATTTGAAGGGTAGAGACATCTCTACAGGTTAGAAATATGTAGATCGAGTATCTCTGTGTTTGTTCTGGCTCTAGGATTGGCTGGCATGAAAAAGGGATTTACAGTGCAGCAGATACTGTCAGAAATTGCAGGTTGTTTTTGCTATCAGGAATGAGCAGATACCCAGACATCCAGCAGGTCTGAGCAGGAAAGAAATTCAGCAGCTGAAGAGGTGAATGAATGGTTAACTTGAGGGTTTGATTTCACATGGTCCTTTAGAGCTCAGAGTTTACCTTGACCTTGTACCAATATTTTCTGGGATATCCTGTTTTCACTCATGATGAGTATTCACTAAACCTTTAAGACCAGTAAATGGGTGAAGAAACTTAAATTTGGTCTCTGTCTCAGTAAGTCAGGTGGCTGATCTGCCATTACACTTGGTAGATACTCAAGCAAATTGGGCAGCAAAGTCTGCAGAATTTCTTAGCAATGAGTTCTGTGCCAGCTGCACTGAAGCCAGTAAGGTTTGCTTTGCCTCAGGAAATGAGGGTATGAAGGACTCTCTCCTTTTTCTGCTGTCAGCAATGGCTCAAAGGTGAAAATATGAGACTCCTAATTTAATTAGTGCAAACAATTTGAACAATATAAAAATAACGTTTTTGACTCCGGAAGTTCTCACCCTCTGAAGGTTGGAAGAAGTCCCCAGTTCTCTTCCCTGATAGCACTGGTGATGGCTCTTGTCTCTGCTGTACTGACTGGTCCCACTGGTGGAGAGATGACATCTGTCACCGACAACATTTGGTACATCCAAGCTGGGATAACAAAATGCTCACCTGTCCTCAAAACACCAGCCAAAGTGGCTGCTGATGCCATCCCAAGTCATGGCATGGGATCAAGTCACAGGGCTGCTCAGAAATGGATTCGTTTGAGTTAAGCTCTTTGGAAATCATGCCAGGAGAAAAATACCCAAGATCAAGGCAGATAAGCAAGAGCTTTCATATTCCCTGAGTAACCTTTGATGAAAATGCTGGAGGTGAACCACACACCCTTATGTAAAGAAGACCTGCATTTCCAAATTTGTAGTGGTACATGCCAGTAAGCCTATGGCTGCCTGGGAACCTAAGGCATCCTTCAGGGATCAGCCCAGCTCAGAAACCAAAGCCCTGGCTGGACAAGAGGAAAGGAAGAAGAGTGCACAGGGAAACACCAGCCCAGATCACTTCTAGGCCAAGATTTTTGGGTTTCCACAAGAAGGAGCTCCCTGTGACCCCAGCAGAAGAAAACAATAAGAAACTAGAGCAAGATCAGCCACAGACCACCAAGATAGTTGGACCTGGATCACTTGCCTTGTGCAGAGATGCTAGTTGCTGTTTCAGAACGAAGGGATTTTGGATGGACCTAATAACAGCCTGCCAGTACCTACAAAAGGTTGCTGACTGTGGTGTGGGGCAGGAGGACAAGAGACAACAGACATAAGCTGGAACGGGAAAGGGCCAGACCAGATATAAGGAGGAAGTTTTTCCTCAGGAAGACGTTCAAGCAGTGGGACATGTCTCCCAGTGAGGGTGTGCAGTGTCCATATCCAGAGATTTTTCAAGACCCAACTGGATGAAGCCCTGAGCAACGTTCTCTGTGATCATAACTGAGCCTGCTCTGAGTAGGGAGTTTGGACTGGAGACCTCCTGATGTCTCTTATAATGTGGATTATCCTAGCAGTGATATTGTCAGTCACACCACTAACACTGTGAAAGTATGAACATGATTGAGGTTTGGCTGCTGACGTCTTCTCTCTTCAAAAGAAACTTCTTCCTTTGCTTTCTCCTGGCAGGAATGAAAAGATGAAGAAAGTCACATCTCTTTTGGGAAAACTCTCTCCTTTACTTTGTTATGCCTTTTAAAGCTGTGTGTCCCTTTCTACAAAATAATCATTCACGGCACAGATCTGGGATGATTCAGATGTAGCTTTTGGATCAGCAGGAACAGTCTCAGCTACACCAGGAAAAAGGTTGTGGATCTGTTGGACTGACAATACCTCTGTGTGGGTATGTATATGTGTGTTTACGTACCTGTGTATGCACATGGACATAAATCTCTGCCTCTGTGTGTGTGAAGAAAATTGGTCAAGTCACTTTTGATTTATGGCATATTATGTAGAAAGAAGACTTCTTGTGTTCAGTGAGTCATTATGGAAATGAGCATCCATGAAAACCTAAGCACTTGAAACACAACTCCAAAAAATGATTCCAGGAAAATGTGTGCGGTGCTGAGCATTGCACTTCATGCATGTGCCAACTGGCATGGGAGAGCAAGTGTAAGCTGACTTTGGATCTGCACTCATTGCTTCCTTCTGACACTATTTAAATCTTTTCAACCTCCTCCTTTGCAATAAATCCCCAGTTCCAGCTTGCAGTGGAGACAACACGTTGCCCCATCCTGGCTATTCCATGTGGGAGTCAGCAGTGCTGTGCTGCAGTTACTTGGATGCAGGGATATCAGTTTAGGAATGAGTTTGAGTGCCATCACACTACACCTACAGGACAAACCAGGGATCAGGCCCAGTGTGGCTGTCCTGAGTTACTCAGGACAGTTTGGAGCAGGAGACTGGGCAGAAAGGAGCTGTGAAGGGACATATCCAGCTTCTGACCATCATAATCCGTGGTCACACTCATTGTTTCTGCAGTGTTGGTACCTCCTCATGTCAACAGACACCACAAGGCTTTCCTTTTAGTCCATGGAGAGAAACAAAGTGATTTTGGGATTATAGTCTTGGGAGTTCACCACTCAGAACATGGTATTTCCCTGTGTGGAAAGGATGTTGTAGGTTCATGAGTGAAGGATTCACATAAATCCTTCAAATTTTCATGCACTAATTCACTTTATCCCCTTCCTTATGGGAATGCCATAGAGTTGGACGATAAAAAGTATCTCAAAAGAAACTTTTGGAAAAGAAACAGGTAACATCTACAAATTGTGAACTGATGGCAAAATATGTCATTAAAACAAGAACCTGCATCACCTGGATAGTCTTACTGGATTCTACACTGGTTTCTTAAGTTTCTCCACTCACTAATTAGTGTAGCAGAAAGAAAAACCTTTCTCATTGGTGCAACTACCGTGGAGCAGTGCTGTAGTGACCTTAAGCTATGAGAAGCTGGAGTTTTAAAGAAGTCATAAAACTTTAATGAGTTTCCCACATGCTAACGAGCCAGCCAGCATCCATGGAGGCTGTGTGTGCTCAGCACTCTCCAAAGGCTGTGGAATAAACCCTCTGACCCTTCTGACACATCTCTCCTCTGCTCTCTCGTGCTGAAAGGGGTTGTGTCAAAGGCTGGACCAATTAATTGCACTCTGGGTATTGGCATGTGTCAAATGAGTCACTCAGTCTTCTGAGGTGGAAAAACCACAAATTATTAAGCTGCTGGCAAGGTCATAAGGAACAGCACCAACACTCTGTAGGGATGGTGTGCTCGGGGTCCAGCAGTGCTGTGTTCATTATTGGCCAAGTGGCTAATGAGCTGCCCCATTCCAGGCTGAGCAGGGAATAGTGCTTAGCTTGGGTCATCCCAATCCTAGCCAGCCACATCCAGCCTGAAAGCATATTTACACGGTAGAAATGCTGAATGGCCTTCAGCTGGCTTGCCTGTGATTTATTAGTTGACTCATTTAAACCTTGGGGATGCTCACTGGTTGCTGACTTACAGCTCAGCAGTTCAGCCAGAGGCCAGTGGATCAGCAGCCATGTCCCCAGTGGGTCCTGGCACAACAACTGATCACCTCTGATGTCGGAAACAGGGATTGATGCTTCCTAGAACAACATCTAAGCCAACTCAGGAGCAGTGTGCAACCAAAGTAATGCAGCCACAAGGTCAGCCCAACTGCCTGTTGGTCAGATCTGGTGGTTGCCATGGTTTTATGTCTCCCAGGGTTCCCTGCAAGTCTCCTTGTCCAGCAGTCAGAGAGAATTTGGCCTCAGTTCTGCAAATCAGAATAGTTTGGTTTGGAAGGGACCTTTAAAGGTCATCTAGTCTAACCCCCTGCAATGGGTGGGGACATCTTCAACTAGATCAGATTGGTCAGAGCCCTGAGGTGCCCATGTGCAGGTATTTCAGAAAGGTCATCAGGTCTAGAACAGCCCTTCTCTAACAAAAGAATTGCATCACTTTTTCAGGGGAAAAAACAAACAAACAAAACAACCCAAGCACAAATGTAGTAATCCTCTGCTTTTTACTACAGTAACAACACCCAAGTGAAAGTTGGAGTTCACTTTGAGTACCTGGTGATGGATTTTATTATCCTTCATCTGGTTTGCACGTGTGTATGTGAGCTCACATGTTTTTTTGATCCTTCTGTTAAGAAACCTTCTGGCTAAAGAGTGAATCACAGACCAAGAAATAGCAACCAAACCAAATGCTGGATTGGGAACAGGATCCTCTGCACTCATCCCACTTTTCTTATAGACTTCTCATGTCACTTCAAGGAAATTTCTTTCCATGTCTGCTGGTATTAATTTCTCCCTGCATTTGTCAGGAAACTCTTTGGGGTGCAGACTGCTCTCAGTGTCTGTCTATAGAGCATCTAGCAACAAACATTCCCATGGTTGAGTATTTAATTCCCATTGGTTTCTGTTAGAAATATGTCAAAGTTAAGTGACTTTGTAAATGCCCTTACAGGTGCTCATGTATTTTTCAATGTATACAGGATTTTTTGAAACATGTCTTCTGCAAGTATCAGAATCAGAGAATAACATAATGGTTGGGGTTGGAAGGGACCTTGAAGATTGTCTAATTCCAAGCTTCTGCCATGGGCAGGGATACCTTCCACTAGACAGAAGATAGTCAGTCCTGTGGTTGAAGAAGGAGAATGATGTTCTTGCACTGGTCCTGAGCTACATGAATGTACATTTTCTGGGAAAGGTAGCACAGGACAACAAGACAAGCATCCAGTGCTGTAATCAATGTGTTTTTTCAAAGGTTTTGTTTCAGCTTTGTTTATTTGCATATTCTCTTTTTATTAAAGTTACTCACTTTGCATGTTTTACACACTGATAAAAATCTGTGACCCACAATAGGCCTCCATTCTTGTCCTCCAGATTAATCTTCATCTTGTTGACAACAGCTGCCTCACTCATTCTCAGGCTTTTCTCCCCTCTTGGTGTAAAAAGGCTTTCAAAGCATTTTTGCTTTGGTCAGCATTGACACATATTGGGAAGTTGCTTGCAAAGCAAAACAGAGGAAGAAGTTGCATGAAAACATTTTATCGAAGTTGCCAGCATCATAAATCTTGTAGGAAGCATTTAGTTCCCTCTCCTGCTGAACTCATAAATACAGAAATGGGAAATTAAACAGCTCCAATCTGCCACCCTCTCCAACTCGCTGTGCTCCCAAGGATTGGAAGGAAAGCCTGAAGCTCCTGCTGCCCCCAAACTCGTTGAGTGACTCCTTCCATAAATCAGCCCTTCGCACACGTCCTGAAATGATATTAGCTTGTAGCCACCAGACATTTATGATTCATATGGGGCAGGCTCCTTGCAAAATGATTACAGCAGTCCCATCTGCAGCAGAAAAGCGAAATGCTGTGCAGCCAAAGTCAATTAAAAAACAAATACATCAGACCTCCTGGTCCCTGCTTCAGCAAGGAAAGACCACATGGTTTTCCCTATCAATTACACATCAGCTTTTTTTGGGTGGTGTTATTTATCAGTTGCTCGTATCTGAATCAACAACCCAAACAATCAAACTGTCTGAGCTCAGTTATTTTACTGTTTACAGGCAATGTTGTTGGCACAACAGTGTGTGTACCCCTGGAGTAGGCTAAATGTCTCCCATATGTGTCCATCCTGAAATGAGAATATTTTGTTTGCCAGGACTAGATTAACATCTGCATCCAGAATCACATGGAAGACTCACCTTAAACTCTGCAGAGATCATGCTGAACATGTGGCTGTTACTATGCAGGGAGAATTTGGGGTGTGGGATTCAGAAGGGGCTTTCAAAAAGGTGCTGGTTTCCCAAATATCTTTTTGTTTTATGACAACACACCAGGCTCTCTGGCTCATCTGTGTCCCAGCCTAAAGAGACACCTCAAATCCACTGCAGGAGCAGGTACCAAGCATTCCACTTCCTGCCCCTCTCCAAGGGCAGGTCAAGCTCACCCCTCTCCACCAGGATTCACCTCTCTGAGAAAGACACCAGGCTGAGGTGTCACCATACAGGGGTGTCCAGGGAGCTGGTGTCTGCATCCACAGGGAGTCAGTGGAGGTTCCATCCATGCCATGAGCTCAGCCCAGGGAGTTGTTTATCCTGTCCACATCTGGGTGTTTGCCTTTGGGTGGCCCCACCAGCTCCCATGGCTTATATTGACAATATTCCCACTGGCTACAAGGGATTTTGGAGGCTGGATCAGACATCTGTGAGTTTTAAAGAGGGATTTCCTGAGCCACATCTCAAACCTTGTTTCACTGCTTTGTCTAAATATACCTGCTAAGGGCAACCTGAGGCAGACCAGGGTGTCTGAGACATCTACATGGGGTGGCAGAATGAGAAAACAAACCAGGCAGGGCTTCAAAGCTGTGAGGCATCAGCAGGTGAATCACTTGTGTGAGTCTCCTCTGTGCCACAAGTTGCAAAAGAAAAGCTCTTTGTATTTACTTAATTTCTCCTCTACTTCCTGCTTTTCATCTGCAATGAAAATGCTGATTATGCTGCATTAGTCACCCAGTTTTCTTCTTTTTGACAAAATAATATGTGTATTACCTTAGAGAGAGACAGAGAGTGGTGAAGGCTGTTTAGTGTTTGGTTTCTGTGCCCCCTGCCTTTCTGGTATGAGTAAGCTGAGAGGGGCTGGGGAAAAAAAAAATCTATAAAATAGTTATAAGTCATACAAAGCTCCAAAGAAAACATTCCCAAGTTACGGTGCAGTTTTCCACTGTAAAACTGCTGGCTTTGGCTGGAAAGCCAAAGGATGTAAAGTCTATCAAAAGCAGCTCTGAGCCTTTCCTGACTCAGCTTTGGAACTGGGATATGCCACAAGCCCTGGGGCAGACACATGCCTGATAGACAGGTTAGGAGGGAGTGTCTGCTGTAACTGTGGAGGTGAGAGAAGACAGTGCCCCAGCAGTCCTGGGACATGTCATCCCTGTGCAGGTGGGACATGGTTCCTGTCTGCCCAGCCTGGGAAACCATCAGAGCTTACATACATGGAAAACCTGTGCTATAAGGAAAGGCTGAGGAAACTGGGAGAAGGCTCTGGAGAGACCTCATGTTAAACCCTCCTTTGGGGAAACCTACAAGGGCACCACATTTCCTCATTTGTACTGGATCCCACCATTCTTATGTGGGGAAACAGTTTAGTTTGTCTCATTATGCAATTTATAACCCCAGCTGTATCCCCCATCATGTTTCCATTTCTCCTACACACATATCTATCCTCTGGGGTTCCCATTCCTTGCACTTCATCTGTTCCTAACCTGAAATCCACTCTCCTTTGTGTAAGACAGCGTCTGTCATGTTGCCCTCATCCCTTAGGAGTCAGAAGGAATGTTTTATTAGTAGCATCATTGCTGTCCCTCATTCACAGTTCTGAGTGAAGAACTCAGTGAACAGCAGGACACTGCCACTGGGAAGAAAAACTATTCTCATCAGACTCCTTGTCCTGGTCATTATCTCTCATTCCCTAAATTAAAATTCCAGATCATGCTGCAAACACTTTGAATATAACAATATAACACTTTATTTACTTGCATAGAGGCTGGACACACATAATACCTTTTGCATATGAGATCCCCTGGGGTGAATTCTTACAGCTTTTTCCACTGGTTGCAGAAGAGATTTTGTAGTTTTACTTTCTCATCACTTAACTATGTTTTTTGGATACTATTAGAATCTTCCTTGTGCTCAGGGAATATATTTCAGTGCTTA
>VYZS01036675.1:6012-20608 GCA_013400695.1 Neodrepanis coruscans
CAAAACTTTTTTTTATTTCTACAAAACAGTAGAACTTATATATAAAAAATATTCCAACTAGGAATGCACAGACAGTGCTTCATAAAATGATAAAACATTTGCTTCAGAATTCTGTACCAAATGGACCAAAATACTTCAGTTTTCAGTATAATTTTCTGGAATCTCTCCTTGATCCTAACTGGAAACTTCAAGTGACTGTGGTGTCATTAATAGTAAACAAAGAATCTTATAATTGATCCACAAGTTATTCTGCTGCCTATAACTTCATTGTAATTGCCAGGTTTAACACAGACTTACCTGAGAAAGAGTGCAAATCAAAGTATGAGTCTCACTAATTCTCTTAGTGGACTAGCATAAGCAGCTTTTTACATAATGGTTTGTGTAGTCAATTAGCAGAGTATTAGCTATAATAGATAACGTTCTTACTAAGACCTTATTAATTAGAGCTTAAACACAGCTAATCTGAGACCTATATGGAATTTATATTTTATGTAAGCATAACATTTCCGTAGGCAAGTAATTTCCTTCATAGCATTTTAAGGAAAAGGAAATCCTAGCATATGAGATATAAACATGCTGATTTTATCAGGTATTTACAAACCACTTAACATTTCTTAAAACTTGAGTGTGCCAGGCTATATTACAAATAATAGATTATGAGCAGTAAAGGACACAAAAGATTGAAACCCTTCTACATTTATTGGAACAGAAGAGGTGAGATTGCAGGCCACAAAAATACCTGTAAGAATTTAATGGATGTATGTTATTGCTTCTCATTTTGCCATGAGTTAGATCACAGTTCTGGAGTTCCCTAGAATCACTTCTCTTCAGCAAAAAAAGAACTGTTGTGTCTCTATGCTTACATTTTTTAGTGATCACATGAATTCACTAGAGACAAACTTTCTCTGAAATTAATTAGCAAACCTGTCTAATACAGATTTAAATTAATTTTTAGTTGCATGGATTTGTGGCCTCCCTATCACTTTGTTCAGCAGTTCTGCAATATAAGTAAAGCTTATAAATCAGTAAATCAGCTACCTGAAGGAACACCTTAGACAAAAACATTAAATTTTTAAATCACAGATAACCACAAAACTAAGGAATTACAAATTTACAAATAGAAAAAAATTAGTACAATATTAAAAACTGTATTACAATGAAACTAAGGGGCCACCATCTTGAATTCTGCTACCAACTGTAGCATCACTGCTGTTAGTAAAAAATTCCAATAATAATAGGCTGATAGAGCCACAATGTTCTGTTATCTAGTTACACTGCTGAGAATTATGCCCATCTGTATGCCACAAGACAAGTGCTTCTCATCATGACTGAAATGAAGTGGGAGAATGAGGGCTAATATGCTCATAAATGTTCATGCCAAGAGTCATGTAGGTGACTGGGGGCACACTAGGTGGGTTATTGCTGTAACATCAGATGCAAAGATTCACAACCTTGTGAATTCATACTCCCCTCTCCCATTTTTATTGAAAAGTTATTTTCATATTTGTAGCAATTTAAATTTTTTCATATTTAATGGTATTCTTTCAAACATTGTGATATATTTAAGTTTAAACATACTCACCCATATCTAAAAATGTCAGTCAGCAGTGCTTTAAAATTTCCCCAATTTATGTGCCATTATTTTTGGAACATGTACTTAAATTTCACCAACAGAGGTCAGTAAACCACTGAGAGACAACCATAAGTGTTCGGTGATAACACACCCTTGTCAATCTTTCTAACATCGTTCTGATAGTTTTGTTCAAAGGGTCTTTTTTGGCTGCTTCAGTAAATATAAGCCTAGTTAACAAAAAGGAAAAATAAAAAAAAAGAAGCGAGTGTATGCAACCAGGAGAACAAGCTTGCCTAGGGATCTGAATGACACACAACACTACATTGTTAAAGTTCTTTCTGCATTAATATATATTTAAAATATCTTATGATGCCAGTAGCCATACATACATGTATAAGTATGACCATTGGTAAATCAATTTTTCAATTTTAAAACAGGCTCTGATTTAAATGATAGTGTTTTGAAAGACCTGCTGAATTCTACTTTTCAAGCTTTATACTGTTGAAAAGCACTCTAGTGGGGAGAGAGTATGAAGAGGAGGATCCCAGAGAAATAACATTTAATGATATTAATACCAGATAGAAGCACAGGAGAAACCGAGCTGTCACCAACTTGCTCATTTTGGCAGAAACACTCAGTTAATGGAACTATATTAACACATCATTTTCCAACTTTCAACTGTAATGAAAAGCTATTTTTAAAAAACATTACTTTCAGTATATGGTGTTTCAGCCACATGGCTTCTATTAGTGTACAGGGGAGTTTCACAACCAAAGCTGGCTGTGCTGCACTGAAAGTGCACCTTTTATGTTGAGCTAATCCCGGAGGGGAGTCAGCACTCATGCCTGTGTCCTTTTGACCTTTATTCTTTTAATGTGTTTTGCCTTAGTAGCAAAAGGTGAAAACCTAGTTTTTATGTTTCAAAATAGACTATTTCAACAGTGATTCTCTGTGAAGCTAAGGAAAGTAACATTTACTCCCGTGGAAATATTTAAAGTCCCAAGCTCAGCAATCAACAATAGCTTTATAAATGTGTTTTTTAGAATCGCTTTTCTGGTAGCCCTTTGAAGCTCACCCGTACAGCCTCACTGCCATCCCTCTCAACAGCTGTGACATGTGAAGCTGTTGGAGTGGAAGATGTTAATTACTGTCAGCTACTGGAATTTCTCCAGGGACCACTTGTGGTTAGAAACATGTTTCCCTAAAGAACTGCACTAGGCACTGTAGCGTACCTGAATCCTTCCCTCTTAAGCAAAAGGTATCTCTCATTCCAAAGCAAAACTCAAAATATTCACTTTTAAGCATTCTTCTCTGAGGACATCGTGATTTTCCTAACAATCTTCACTGTGGAATCTTTTACTTCTGTGAAGATTTTCAATAGGGATTTTTCTGTACATGTGAGTTTCTCAGGGACTAGGTTTGGTATATGTACAGATTTTCATTAAAAACCGGTGAAACAAGTCTAAAATGAAAAAGGAACAAAATCAGAAAACATGGAAAACAAATTGATGGACACAACTGTGGT
Source organism: Neodrepanis coruscans (assembly GCA_013400695.1). Classification (NCBI taxonomy): domain Eukaryota; kingdom Metazoa; phylum Chordata; class Aves; order Passeriformes; family Philepittidae; genus Neodrepanis; species Neodrepanis coruscans. Next base: position 9,111 of record VYZS01036675.1, read on the forward strand.
GATATTTTTTCATTATAATTTGAACTTTTTTTATGGTCAGTAAAAAGCTATGCACCTTCCCTCCATGACATCAGAAAACTACAGATCAAAAAGGGTCTTTTTCCTTTAGCTTTACCTCCTGCTATTCATGGGCATTTTGAGTCTAAAATTAGTTAGCATCAGGAGCTAGCTTGATGTGATGTCAGCAAGATATTCCCCACAGGAACCAAAATAATAGCAGATGAAGAGGCAGAAAGATGCCCAGAAATAACAAACTAAACAGATTCTAAGTCTAGCCCCTTCCTGTGACAACTACAAAGTACATTTAATGACTGAACACATCCTTAAATACACCTTGTAGATCCCTCTGTGGTAGTTAAATCTAGTAATCACTACCACCCCCACAAAAAGACCAAGTGAGGTCAGCCTCTGCCTGCAGAGAAACTAGGATGAACTTGTTAATCTGCAGGACTTGACTCCCAACGTGCTAAGACAAATGCTGAGGACATTTCTTTTGCTCTTTGCTACAGATGAGAATGGCAGAAGCTCCCCAGTACTTTATCTAAAGTGACACAGTAGTCTTTTTTGATAACCTAAGGGAGTTGAAGGAAAACAGGTGCCCTGCTATCCAAGAATGCCTTTCCTGTAAAGGCACAGGAAGTCCTCATCCACTCCGAGGAAGGGGTAAGTGGGAAAAAGGAATATGAATGGAAAGTAAACATGTCAACCCTGAAAATAGTAACCACCAGCAGCTACAGAAATCCTTCTTTTTTATATTTAAGGACACTGGATTTCAGTTGTTCAGTGTTTGTACAGTTAGAAGTCCCACAATTACAGGCCAATTCCCTCTAATGTAGGCCATTAGTGCTGTTGTACTGTACTCCTTCTCCAGTCCAAAATCAAATACAGTGATCAAGTAATAGATACAGTCCAGACACAGGATCGCTCATCGTACAAAATGGTCACTGCTTAATGGCATAGATCGTATACTGACTCAGGTTCAACTGCTGCATGTCTTTAACAAGGCTGAAGGTTGTAACAGAGCATGTTCCCCAGCTACCACCATCAAGAGTAACAGTGAGGATTAAAGTAAGCACACAAACACAGAACAGTTATATACAAAAAGTTTAATTGAAATACCTGTATAAAAAAATATGATCTCCATACATTTCACACTGTTAAACAGAAGAAAAAAAATCCAAATCCAAGCTGCGTAAATGCAACCAGATCACAGAAACACAGCTATTAAAATAAATTAAGTTTTATGACTCTGCCACTCTACCTTCCAGAGCCAATGCACGGAGACTGTACAATGTCAATAACTTAAAACCCTTCCAAACAGCATTACTTTACATTTCTGGTACTGTAATACCAGACAAAAGGCATACTGACTAACTTTAGAAATCATTCTATTTCCCTTAAATTAGACTTTGTACAACAATTTCCCATCTTCCAACAAAAAAACTGATAAGGTCAGAAAATTCTTTATTTTTTTTTAATTTTTATTTTTTTTTAACAAAACGTTGACAGGAATGCAGAAAAGAGTGCCATGGGCAAACCACTAGAATTCCCATGGGAAGAAGAAGGGGAAAGCACAGTGTTGAATAATTCTAACCAAATAAATTAACCAAATAAATAGCCACAGCTGAAAACTGTGGGTGGTCTTCTATATTCCAAACAATAAATAACTGTATAGTACATGGGAAAAACCAAGTTTACATAAACATATTATACAGGTATGAGAAAAAAAAAAGTAAAAGTCCTTGAATATTGCATTGATTGTGCATTCAACATGCCCATACATACTTTAAGACTCGCAGGGTGACAAAAGGCCGGGGGGAGTTGAGAAAGGGGCTTCTCATGCCCAAAGGTAGAGATGATAAAAGGAAACATGAATGTATGTTTCTGATAAAGAAGCCGATATACCTGTTCATATTTCTGTGCAGGCTATAGGAAATATTTTGAGCAGCAGAGGTGGGTTGGATTTGGAAAGGGCTAGGGGTCAGGAGTGAAATGTCTGTGTTCAAGTATTCCATCGCCAGTGGATGGGACTACTTCATTCAATCACCAAACAGGTTCTCCAATGCATCATAGGAGCTACTTCCTCCAGCACTAAGTCTAAAGGAAGCAAATTCCTATAATGAACTGGATCTTCTTTGGACATAGACAGCTCAAAAAAGAAAGTCCCACTGAAGCAGCTTTCAAAAAGGCACTCAAAAGCAAATAAAATCTAGTCCAGGCTCTATGAGAGCAAAAAAGTTTACCATGTATTCAAGAGGTCACTGCTTTCTTAATAAAGGTCAGTCTTTGACTAAGTACTGGCCTGCAACTCCCAAACATTAGCGTTTCCAAAGGAAATCTCTCGTTCCAAAGCAGAAACCAGCAAAGGGGGAAAACAAAATCAAGTCCCTCAGACAAAGATTCAACTATAAAATAATGAATGCATTTTTCTAGCCCCTCCTATGTATTGGCAGCAGCACTGTGGTCTTTCTGCTTGTAGCTCCCCTCCCATTGCGAGGTCCTTAGTAATTCACAGACTCTCATTACTTGAACTTGTGCTAGATACATCAGTATCAAGGGTCCGTAGCCTTATGTCACAGTCCTCAGACTTCACTACTTCAGATTTGTGCATCCATTGATGGTCAAAAATTTGCTCAAGTGTTGGTCTGTCTGAAGGCCTCAGTGAAAGGCACCATTTGATCAGTTGTTGACATTCTGTACCAGAAAGAAAAGAAAGTTACTGAGAAAGTAAAAAAAAAAAAAAAAAAAAATTCCTGAATAACAAAAACCCACCCATACAAGTTCAAATGTACAAGACTACCTAAAAAACCAAAAAAACCCAACCGACCCCTATAGAACTCACCAGGTGAAATTCTTCTCCTGAAGTATAATCGCCCCCTCAAGATTTCTTCATCTTGCTCAAAAGGGATGTCTCCACAAACCATATCATACAGCAGAACTCCCAGTGACCATACTGTTGCTGACCGCCCATGGTATCTGTGGTATCTGATCCACTCTGGAGGACTGTATACTCTCGTTCCTGAAAGCAGAGAGAAAAAAAAAATTAGAGTAAAGGTTTAAGGTGCTTTCCCATTGTTCAGCTCCTTCTGGCAGGGCTAAATTAAATTCATAAACTTGACATTCGGGAATTAAAAAAACAACTACTTTTTTACAGGCCAAAGCCATTAGTGGTGTAATTTCAGGTCATCTGCAGGGTTACACCATCAACAGACTTGGCCCATCCGGTTGTGCTATTCTGTTGCAAGGAATAACACAGCCCCATCAGCTGACTGTTTACTGAGGCGAGCTCCCTTTCACTGACCACGTGGCGTCTGCAGCATCACACCAAAAATAGACACAAAAGGACAAAGGGGGCTGGCAGGGAGGAGGAGAGGGCGACAAGAAGGTGAAACTCAGGTCTGCCCGCATTACACGGAGCTAATCTGCTTTATCCAATTCCGCAGGGCAGTAAACAAAATAGGGCCGCTTACGATTTCTATGTTTTTAAGGCCCCCGCCGGGCTTCTATGCGGCAGTTTTTCCCAACCCGCCTCCCCTCCCCTGCCTCGAGCGCCCGAGGGCTCCTTGGATACCAAACAAAACGGGGAATTCGTGATGCCGAGGGTCACGTGCGGCAGGGCTTCGGGTTTCACAACAAACAGATGCGAGAGCAGCAGCTGGGGACAGGGGGACAGGCGGGGGAGCATGTCCCCCCTTACATCAGTCACACTCCAAGGACTGGGGGAAATGGTCCCTCTGATCACATGCTGGCTTATGTTCAGCCTTCTCAATATAAAAGGATCGACCCCAGCCCTGAAACCCGTATTAAGTCATACTGAGGGAGCGCATTTATCCCCATCACTTTAAAATCTGCAATGCGGGATTTCCAGGACACTGCTGGAATGGGAAGGGGGGAGGTACTGCTAGGAGTTAAAAAAAGCACTGCATATAAAAACTGCATATCCACACATGGAAACATCCGACACTGGCAAAGCCTCCATGTAAACAGATCGCCCTCTAGGAAAAAAAACCCTGCTTTTTCCAAGACAGGGAAACAGAAACTGCTGCGTCACCGCCTGGAATCACTTCTTTCCTACGCAACTGAACACCCGTAAGCTTGCTTTGGTTCCACAGGTTTCCATTACCGGTAGATCTGATATGAACCCCCGTGTCAGGGGCACTGCTCGCTGCTGCCAGGCACTGGGAACAGCCCAAGCGGCAGTTCTAGGGTGGGTGCTACCCCAGAAGACGCGCGGGGGCCTGCCCCATGTGCAGGGAGGACACGTACCGTCGAAATCGGTATAAACTGTATCCTTAAGGAGGGCTCCCGAGCCGAAGTCGATGAGCTTCAGCTCGCCCGTGCGGAGGTCAACCAGCAGGTTTTCGTCTTTGATATCCCGGTGCACCACGCCGCACCCGTAGCAGTGGCGCACTGCCTCCAGCACCTGCCGGAAGAACCCGCGGGCTGTCTCCTCGTCCAAAGCGCCCTTCTCCGTGATGAAGTCGAACAGATCCTTCACCACCTCGGGCCGCTCCATGATGATCAAGTACCCGTCGGGCCGCTCGTACCAGTCCAGCAGCTTGATGACCCCTCTGAAGCCGGAGCCCACCTTCTTCAGGAGGACGATCTCTAGCGGCACCATGACGCCGTTCTGGGCAGAGAGGGGGGCGCGGGTCAGTGGTGGGGGCGGCGCAGCCCGGGGCGCCTCTCGGCGAGGGGAGGGGAGGGTGGGAGGGAGGAGGGCGTGCAGGGCGGGGAATGAGGGCNGTCGGCGATCCTGCTCCCCGCGTATACGGTGCCGAAGCCCCCGCTGCCCAGCACGGAGCCCACCTGGTAGACTTTATCGAACGGCTCCTTCTCCACTTTCACTGGGGAAACGAGAGGGAAACACCCGCGTTAGTGTCCGCAGCCACGCTGTGCCCAAAATTGGGGGGGGAAGCCCACAAACAGTCTGCTTAGTGGACGCCTATTTTGTGAACTGCCCTGATTCCGATCAAGATATTTTTAAAAAAATAAATTGTGTTCCTCAGTTGAGGGAAGAAAAAACAAAAAAGAAAAAACAACCACAAAAAAACCTAAACACAGCTCCACGAGCTACGAGATGCTGGCCCCCACATCCCGGTAACGCGGGTTCAACCCGCCGCCCACCGGCGCGGCGATGGCAGGGGACACCCCAGCCCTGTACCTGGCTGGAGGATCTTCACCGGCAGGTGGTCCATGCTGGGGCTGCAGATGTGCGCCAGCGAGCCAAACTTGGAGAGCAACATCTTCTGAGGGGGGGTTAAACGGCGAGTCCCCCGCGATGGCTCCGCCGGCGTCCTCCCGGCTCAGCGCGCCTCTCCTCTCTCCGGAGCCGGCGGAGGGCGGCGGGCCTCCCAAAGCTTCTGCGCAGCTCCTTCCTCGGTCGAGAGTGGGCACCAACGGAGTCCTAGCGTCCCCGCCGACAGCGATCCAGGCGCCAGTCGCACCAAGTCCTCTGCAGAAACGCAGTCAGCGAGCGTGCCGATCGCGCGGTCTCTCTTCCACCCGGCGACAGCCGCTCGGGGCGCAGGCAGGCGCAGGCAGAACTAGAGTCTTCCGCGGACGCAGGCGAGTCGTGGGGGTGCGGGGCCGTGCGTGGAGCCCGCCCCTGCGGGGGCCGCGGCGGCAGGAGCGGGCTGGGCGCCGCAGTGGAGCCGTGGCGGGCGCAGGACTGACCGCGCCGCCGCCGAGCTGTCCGCGCGCTTCTGAGCCNGCCCCGTCCCGCCCCGCGGCGCGGGCGGGCAGGGGGAGGGCGGGGGGCTGGGAACTACTTGTTTGTAGTAACCGGCGCGCAGAGTTACTGTCTGAGAGGAACGCATCACACATAAGCGGCAAGGAAAAAAAAAAGGGCGGGGGGAGATTCTCCCGTGTGCGTTAACGCAGCGCGCGGCCAATCGCCGGGCGCCCTTTCAAAGGGCTCCCGGTGCGGCCAATGAGGAGAGCCGTCATTTGCATGCGGCGGCGCGCGGCCAGGCGGTGGCAGGGCGGGAATGCCGCGGCGCGCCGGGACCGCCCCGCCCCGCCCCGGGCTGCGGGAAGGTCGCTGTGATACGGGCCGGGCTGCGCCGCGCTGCACTGCAGTGTGTGGGGCTACCCAGGGGCGGAACGCTAACAGCGCACGGGCTGGTCTGCAGAGCGCGCAGTCCTGGCGCGGCGGTCGGAGCACGCTTGTTCCCAGTTAGCGCTCAGCGCGCTCCCCCGCCCTCCGCGGGGATTCTTCCCCACTGCTGCCCCTTCGCCTCGACGCAGCCCGGCGCCGTGCCAGCGCGGGAGGATGCTGGCGCCTGCCCTCCGTGCCTGCCTCTGTCAGTCATCTCCCTGTGCGGAAGCCCCGCGGGGCCCGTGCGGCGCGACGGCGGGCGCCGGAGCCCTGACGGCGTGGCTCGGAGGAGCAGAGGGCTCCCCTCCACTCCCCTCCTCGCCCAGGCGCCGTGCCGGGAGCGTGCATTCCCGGCGCTGTCCTCCGCCCCGCCCCGCAGGGGGCGCTGCATCAACAGGAATGGTGGCTGCCCGCGCGTCCCGTCACGGCGGGGCTCGCGGGGGTCCTTGTGCCGCCAGGCTGCGCCCGGTCTGCTATCGGTGGTCGGGGCCCTGCCTTTGTGAAGCCCCGGCTCGTCTGAGGTCACCGAGACAGTTGGGAGAGAGTTGGGAGAGCCCCGGGGGAGAGGGAAGCCCGAGGGCATCGATCGGGGGATCTTGGCGAGTGTCTGTCCAGCCAAGCCGTGGGCCACTGCTTTAGAAATTAACGAGTGCGGTGGTGGGCGGGCAACAATATCCGAATAACTGTTCCAGCAGCTACTTAGAGCTCAGCCCAGATGTATGTAATCGCAGGGATAGCGCTCCGCCAGGGAACACCACGAGGTTTGCAGACAGCCCCTGGCACCACCACCGCGGACCAGGTGCAAAACAGTGAAAAACTGGTTGGATCCCCCCGTGCTCAACGAGAATCCCTAATGTGGGGATGTTTTTGGACAACCGCTTGGCAGCGCTTCCCACCCTGGCGTCTGAGGGAGAGCCTTGCAGTTGGTATTGTCTGATAATAGTAGTGCTGTAATCTCGGGCAGTCCTGCCCATAAACAAAGCAAGGGCTTCTAGGAAGAGGTAATTTCTTTTATTAGATTAGACCAGCTGATGTAAAGGTCAACTTCTCGAGCGCAGTTTCAACCCTTCATGTCCCAGAATGTATTTTTTTGAAGCAAGATGTGAGAAACAATACTCATCAATTCAATTTAGCAAACGGAAATTTTGAAGCAAAGGACGTTTAATAACAGCATGCTGAGTGGCCCATCTAAGGACCCCCGATAAGAGCATCCCCATCTGCAAATCCCCCGAGTTTATATACCTTTCTTGGTTTCGGTTTCTCAACCAGACCTGCCCCAGTGTCCATCCCCCCCACCCACCTCTGAGAAGCAATCTATTCTTTCTCCAACTTCCTCTGATAGCTGAACTCCGCTTCTGAAGCAGTTTTCGGAGATTCTTCAGTGGTCGCATGGAGGAAGGCTCCCCTCATCTGAGGCTCACATCTTGGAACCTCGAGCCCCACATACTTTTCCAGTCCACTCACAGTTTCTCCATTTTTTATCACAATCCCCCCTCTTCTTTTTCCTTCTTTGTTTGTTATGAGCTCGATATTGTCTTTTCAAGTTTCTTAGTCTTCCTCAACGAGTCAAAAAGCTTCCAAGCTTTTTCCAGTCTGTTTGTCTTGCAACTCTCGTCAAGATTGGATAATGGGGTTCTGGGTGTCGGTTTGATGGTGGGGTTTGTGTTTTGGTTTTTTTTTGTTGTTCTCTCTCTCTCCACAGCTACAAACTAAATTTGTCCAACAATATGCTGAATTTTCCCATGTGAAAGATGAAGTATACAAGGTATTAAAAACAATAAAGGTTACAACATTTGTCCTCATAACTCTTCTAACTCACTAAAATTTCCTTTGTGTTCTTACTTCCACTAATATTCTTTTAGATCTAAACAGGGTCAAAGCAAACAGATTCCTTTTGTTTATTCAGGCACATGAACTATGTTACCTCATTTTATACAGATTGATTCTTGGCTTTGCTTTTGCAGCAGTAATGGGTGTGATGCACGAGGGTTTTGGTCATCTGTTGCCCTGTCTTGGTGGTTCTAATGCACTTAGTTGCACTAATTGCTAAATAATTGTTGGGATCCGGGGATCCAGTAGTAGTGACTATAGCAATGGTCACAACTACACCTTGAAGGTACTCATCTCTCCACTTCTTGTGTGCCTATTGGGTTGCAGCCAACAGCCGAGGTAGTAGTTCTTGGTGCTGAGGATTTCTCTCTACGCTCAGTTATCTTCCAGCCAGCTATCCAATCCACCGAGACTGTATTTCTCATGCTTCCCCAGTTATGGTGCAGGAGAGCTACATTGGAATTCTATTTTATGGAAACCTAAATGATTTGTTCATACAGAAATACAGGTTACACGAAGTATCAAACTTATGTATGAAACAGTGCTATTCAACAACTAGTCCAATACTCTAACACAGGTAGGATTCTGAATCCATATTTTTCTCAACTAGCGATTGATCTGCAGACATTCACTTCCTGTTTCTTTTCAGTCAAGCCAGCAGCAGACACTGTAAGAGAGCTTATTGTTGAGTTATTTTAAATTTTGGATAAGTTGCCTGCATGGTCTAGTTTTCTCTTGGGTCCTTTTGCTCTGGAGTGGTGCATCCACCCATATTCCTGAGTCTGAACTGCCATTTCTGTGGTAAGCAAGACTTGACACAGCCCTTTCCACTGTGGTTTTAATGATTCTTCTTTCCATGTTTTAATGAGTACCCAATCTCCTGTCCTAAAAAGGGTGTACTTGCATCTCTAACTTTGAGGCTTGTGGCAAAAGACCTTGTTGATGCAACTTCTGTAACCGGGCTGATAAATTTGTACATAGTGCTTTATATATTTTCTCAGGTGGGTGCTTCTGTATTATGATACAAGTAACGCAGTCCAAACAACATTTCATAGGGGGAAAGATTGATGTCCTTCCTTGGAGCTGTTTGTATCCTGAGTAGTGCTAGGGGCAAACACTTAGTCCAGGACATCCCAGTTTCAAGGGTTAATTTTGTGATACGTTTTTCAGAGTTTGATTCATTCGTTCAACTCTGCCTCAGCTTGGGGGTGGCAGGGAGTGTGATGCTGCCAGGTTATTTGCAAATTGTCACCCACTCATTTTAAGATCTTTGCTGTAAAATGGGGTCCTTGATCAGAATCAGTCGTGTCAGGAANATCCATATTTTTCTCAACTAGCGATTGATCTGCAGACATTCACTTCCTGTTTCTTTTCAGTCAAGCCAGCAGCAGACACTGTAAGAGAGCTTATTGTTGAGTTATTTTAAATTTTGGATAAGTTGCCTGCATGGTCTAGTTATCTCTTGGGTCCTTTTGCTCTGGAGTGGTGCATCCACCCATATTCCTGAGTCTGAACTGCCATTTCTGTGGTAAGCAAGACTTGACACAGCCCTTTCCACTGTGGTTTTAATGATTCTTCTTTCCATGTTTTAATGAGTACCCAATCTCCTGTCCTAAAAAGGGTGTACTTGCATCTCTAACTTTGAGGCTTGTGGCAAAAGACCTTGTTGATGCAACTTCTGTAACTGGGCTGATAAATTTGTACATAGTGCTTTATATATTTTCTCAGGTGGGTGCTTCTGTATTATGATACAAGTAACGCAGTCCAAACAACATTTCATAGGGGGAAAGATTGATGTCCTTCCTTGGAGCTGTTTGTATCCTGAGTAGTGCTAGGGGCAAACACTTAGTCCAGGACATCCCAGTTTCAAGGGTTAATTTTGTGATACGTTTTTCAGAGTTTGATTCATTCGTTCAACTCTGCCTCAGCTTGGGGGTGGCAGGGAGTGTGATGCTGCCAGGTTATTTGCAAATTGTCAACCCCTGATTTTAAGATTTTTGCTGTAAAAGGGGGTCCTTGATCAGAATCAGTCGTGTCAGGAAGCCCAAATTACCCTTACTACAGAAAATGCTTCAACCCTATGAGTCACATGTTCTATGATTACCAATAAATGCTTCCATCTCTGTATTGGGCGTAATTCTGTAAAATTCACCTGTATTTTTTGAAAGGGCCTCAAAGCAGGATCCCTCCCGTTATTTGGGATTTTTGTATTTTCTTGTTTGCCCTCTGACAAGTTATACACAGATTTGTTATCTGTTTGGCAACAGTGTATATCCGTTTACACACATAGGTTTTAAGAAAAGTTTCTACTGAGGCTTGTGTACCTCAGTGAGTGCTGTAATCTGTACATCTACAGAGTACTTCCCTTGTAGTGCTCTTAGGTAACATTTGCCTACCATCTGGGAGCGTCCACTTGCCTGACATATCTTTTATTGTCCTGATTTCTTTTAATTCTTTCTCTTCCTGATCATTGAATATTGGTCACATCTCTCTTTCTTGAATTGGGATTAATGCCATAGTAGGACAATATTCTTTCCCTAGTGCAACTGCTATTGCCACCTGATCTACTTGTTTATTTCCTTGACCTGTCATGCTGTTTCCTGTCTGATGCCCCTTTACATGCACTATGGCAAGTTCTTGAGGAACTAATAGTGCTTCCAATAGCGTCTTGATCACAGCTTCATGACTCAGATGTTTATCTTGGGAAGTAGTCATTCCTCTCTCCTGCCAAATCTTTCCAAATACAGGAACCCCCAAGCATACTTAGAATCAGTATAAATGGTTCCAATCCCATCTCCTATTTCTCTTAAGGCTGCTGCCACAGCATACAGGTCACATATTTGAGACTACCAATCACTGCACTTACTGTAGTTAGATCTGTACCATCTATAACTGCATAGCCACTGACTCTTCTGCTGTCTGTTACTCGAGATGACCCATCCATGAACAGATGTTGTCATTCTCTCAGGGTGACTTCCATCAAGTATTCCTGTACCTTCATTTGATAATCTATTGTTCCTAAACAGTTATGTTCTAGAGTTTTGTCCTCTCCTGTCCCATGTAAGAACTGAGAAGGGTTAATACAGGAACTTAAAATCAAACTCAGGTCATCCTGTTCTATCAAAATAGCTTCATACTTCAAAATCCTCGAATCTGTTATCCAGCATCCAGACCTCTATAATTGTTCGTACAGCATGTGGTGTGTGAACTACAAGCTTGGCTCCAAAAGTTAGCTTTCTATCTAACAGTTTTCTGTTAGTTTTTCTCCACTAACAGAGTGTGACAGCTACTGCTTGTATGCATGATGGCCAACTCCTTATCACCAGATTTAGTAATTCTGATAGAAAGGCTACTGATTTCTTATTCCACCCCCATTCTTGCATTATAACTCCTTTTGCTATGCCCTCAGAATTATTAACATACAAATTAAAAGTTTTATTCAAAACTGGCAATGCTAGCACAGGGGCTCATATTAGTGCTTGTTTAATTTGTTCAAATTGCACTTACTTCGTCTGGTGAAAAAGATACTTTGTTCTGCTGAGATGTAAGTTTGTCTTATAAGTACTAA
>VYZS01036676.1:746-11226 GCA_013400695.1 Neodrepanis coruscans
GTGCATTTTCCTGTGTGGGAAGGGTTTCTATCTGATTTTTATTCACTCTATTTTTTTGTGAGAGGCTTCTGGAGAAGAGAACTTCAAGACCAAACAGAGAGGAGGAAAAGGAGGAAGAACTGCCAGGCAGCAAAAGAGTTGCCTACTTAAATATATGTTGCTTCCTCACACACAAACACACATTTCTTCACAATGAAAAGATTAAGATGAAAACAGGAACAACAGAAAATTACTGCATTAAGTCAAAAGAATGATTTCACACAGAGTGGAGCTTGTACCTGGTACTTAATTCATACAAGACATTTCCACTGATCTGTTTTTGTTAGTTATGACCCAACTAGAAAACTAACTCTCTCATTTGACATCAAATGCACACCTTCCATTGGCTTTCTCTTTCTTTTTCAATGAGAAACATCAAAATAAGCTTAGTTCAGTTAAATTCACATGCACCTTCTTTTTATCCTTTTTTTTCCCCCCCCAACTTTAAATTTTTCAGTTTTGCCACTGAACCAAAATACCACTTATTCACAGAGCCCAAACAGACATAATTCATAGTCATAATTAATAGATGTAGAAGTCCATTTGAACATATCTAAATTCTTTACTTATATTTCCAAAATGCTTGATTTTTCTGGAACGCATGTATCACACCAATCAATATTTAAGAGATTTAATATTATGCAAGCACATATACAGGTGTCTCTTGAAAGGTATAAGATTTGAGAGTCCCCCAAACCCGTCTCAGTCAAAAAATCCTTATATACATCTAATTTCTATTTGCCATTGCAATNTTTAATCTGAGATTATTTAATGTTTCAAAGTTAAGCAGATGCCTAATTGCAATGTTCACAGAGCGGTAACAATGCCTAAAGCAAATGGTCCCTGACAGTTCATATTTAGAATCCTTATTTTATATAAGATTTTCTTTCCCATATATAATTTATAGTTCATGGTTTCTCATAAAACCACAAATTTACAGATTATAAAGTCAACTGTTCTATCCCATTTCTTTAAGTAATGAGTAGATCAGGTCAAGCAAGTCTTAGGTGTGTACAGTGAAGAATTCAATTGGAGTTATCAAAAAGTTCTTTGTCTCCCTGACCATCTAGTTTACAGTGTGGGTATGTTTTGTGTCACCTTTCTCAGCCATGATCCCTCATTGTCCAAATTGGACTGGGGCCCTCATCTCAGTAACACAAACATTCTTTTAATGGAAACCAGAGCAGTTTATGCCTGTCTCCTTTGCAATAGGGAGTGAGGTTGTGGCTTGGATGCTCATCTGCTCTGAGGAGGTATGAACGTCTCCCAGCTCCCGCAATATTCATATGATGAAGTGAGAATTATTTTGGTAAGAGCAGTGGAGATTCTCTGGCATAGACTGTTTCTTATCTCCCTACTACATTTCAGGCTGTCTTGGTTTTTTAAAAGGCTCTGTGAAACCTCGGTGTGTGGTGTAATTGTGTTAATGATAATGCAAAAATTAAACAACACAAATTCTGAATTCAGAATCAAAGCAGCCTAATACTTAATGACATATAAGCTTTGATATTTCATAGGTCTTCTGGGACACTTATGACATACCCATCTTCATTTGTGAAAACTCAGTGAACATTTTACTGCTGCTCTGTACTATTTGGTACTATTTCTGTACTATTTTGGTACATTTGGTACTATTTGAAGGTTTCTGCAAAGGATTTCAGAGGATTTTTGGTAGGCTTCATGTATAATTCTTTATCCTCCATCCTTGTGTTTTATAGTTGTAGTATAGATAGGCTGCTTACAACCAATGAAAGGTTTACACTAAAGGACACAGTCATAATAAAAAGTAATGAGCTAAAATTCAGAATTTCTTACTACATAAAATCAAGTGCCTATAGCTGCTAAGTAATTACTACAATGCAAGACATTAAGTCAAATCTTCTAAGAGCTCTTTCTTGTAGCAGGTGCTAAATGATTAATATCATGTTGGTAGATTTCACAGGAGAATCTGCTAAATAAAGGAAGGTTCAATGCATATGCAAAGTTTAAATTCCACACCATTTATTTTAGAGTCAACATACAATATTGCATATTTCATGGTTCCAAGAGGAATGCAGAATTCATTAAGAAAATACAGATGGTCTTCAGATAGCTAACAAGATTTCACAGTCATTTCATTTCTCCCTGCTGTGAAACCTGGAGAGAAAATAACAGTAACAATGAACTCACTATGGCTGAACCTCAAGGCTCATTTCTGCCAAAACATTATCAAAATCCTAAACTGATGTTAGCAGACAATTTCCACCAAATTTAACAGAGCTAAGCTGTTTACAGGACTTCAAAATGTGTCCCTCTTCTCTCCAAGAGTATTTTTCTCACCTTGAGAAAATCCATCAGTTCTTAAGGGTGAGACTGTCAGTTTATTGTGAGCCCTGAATAGCTAGCAGTGTGCAGCTGTACTGCCCCAGGAATGCAGCATTCTGAATCTGAATAAAAATGCAATCCTTGGAATTTGTGGAAAACAACAGATCACAAACATGATTTGTTAGTCTGAATCCACTCAGGAGTAATTGAGTTCTCTCATAGTTTTCTTGACTAAAGCATAGGAGTTTCAGGATTTCTTCCCACATGATTTTTGCCCGCAGTAAGAGAATATTTGATGAACAATGCAAGTATGAATACTGAAAAATAAAAAAATGAACTATCAGGATTTAGATCAGGAAGTTAGCTTTGCTTTCACCTGACACTCTTAAAAATATTCTGCCTTCTGCCTCCAGTGTCTATGTTTAGACACTGTTTCCCCTCTGTTATTCTAACGTGTTCACTGTTTTTTTCCAGGAGCATATCAGAATAAAAAAAAATATATGCACTGAGAAGTAGAATTACATAGAAGCATTGCACGTGCACACAAAGACAGATATGTATTGATTCTATATTTCTGATTCAAAAGAGCTACCAGGCACCAAAAAAACCCAACCAAGCAAACAAAAAAACCCCACAAATTAGGATGTCTAAAACTTAAAAAGAATTTAAAAAAAAAAATCTGTTTAACACTGTGCTGGTTTTGACTAGAGTAGAGCTAGTTTTCCTCATAGCAGCTAGCATGGGCCCATGTTTTGGATGTGGGCTGGAAACAGTGTTGATAACACGAAAATATTTTCATTATCGCTAAGCAGAAGTTGCACAGCTTTAAAGACTTTTCTGCTTCTCACCCCATTCCACTAGTGAGGGTGCTGGGGGTACACAAAGAGTTGGGAGGGGACACAGCTAGTAGAGTCGACCCCAGCTGACCACAGGGATATCCAGTACCATAAGGCATCATGCATATAAATCTGGGAGGAGAAGAAGGAAGGGGCAGGTGATATTTGGAATGATGGCCTTTGCCTTTCCAAGTCCCTGTTATGTGTGAAGAGCCCCTGTTTCCCCAGGGATGGCTGAACACCTGCCTGTCAGTGCGAAATGGTAAATTGATTCCTTGTTTTGCTTTTGTGCACAGCTTTTGCTTAACCTGTTAAACTGTCTTTATCTCNTTTTACCTGTTGAATTGTCGTTATCTCAAGTCATGAGTTTTCTCACTCTTGCCCTTCCAATTTTCTCCCTCATCACACCCAGGGGGAAGTGAGCAAGCAGTTACATGAGGCTGAGTTGCCAGCTGGGATTAAGCTATGACAATCACCCTCAATTATACCTGTGCTGTATTCACTCCATAGGGACGCAGTAATGGGCCTACATATGAGCACTCCACAATTAAGTGAAAATACGAGCTTAAGGCTACTGTTGCTCAAAAACAGTTTAGTTTTACCTTTGCTCCCAGAACTGGGCAGTTATCCATTATTTAAGTTTTCAGTGAAGAGCTTGTAATTTTCCTCATTTCAGGATCTGCTCGATCTTTTGCAGCTGACCTTGTTCTGCTTACACTTGGAGATGGCTGAATGAATGCAAGCAAGGTGTCATCCAGAATTCACATAGTTTCATTAGGCAACACTTTGTTCTGAGCAAGGCTTACTATATCACTCCAAGCATGGTGCTTTCAGTTTAAAGCTGGAGAAAACATTGTTGTCTTAAAGTACAGGTGGAACAAGTGTCTGTAAAAGTATAAAAATATCTCTACAAAAGTATATGTATAAATATTTATAGTCTAACACTCTAAGTCAGGATGTCAGGCTGCAGCCTTTTACTCATATTTTAAAATCCTACTTCACACTCAAACTTAGGGCTAAAGCTGTCATATGGAGCCTTACACATGCAAATGCAGAACTTTTACTGCAGACAAGTTTCTCCACAAAAACAAAATCAAAATCAGTCTGCTTAGTATGTGTTCTATCTGAGTACAATGGCTGTCTCTACATTATCAGGCTGATGTCCACATCTGAATTCATCCATATTTCTTACCTACAGAAACATTCTTGCAGTGTTTTTGCAGGAGGTATCTCAGGAGGCAAGATAATTTTCAAAATATGGCACAGATTTATGGACCCCACTGACTCAGGGCAACAGATCAAGATTGGCAGAGAGATTACTGATCTGGTCACTGATGTCATCTTCTATGTTCTACTATGGGCTAACATCTAAATCCTATGTTCTTATTAGATATTTCTATTTTACTATGATATATCCAGACTGAAAGACGGAAGGGCTGCAGACTTTATTCCAACTTGTTACACATGCATTATGGTTCTAATGAAATCTCTACAGAGTTTCCTCTGTACAGACAAACACCTGTCTTGCAGACCATCTGCTGTAGTATTAGTGAAATATTTTATATACAATATTAATTCTACATATAATATTTAACATTTAATATGGAGCATATATATTTGTGATATGGTTCAAAATTCTATTTTAATTTTATCATATATGTTTACCTTTAAAGCTTTCTACTCAAATGAAAACAACTCTATTAGACTGGTAGAAAAATAAACTTACTATAACATTTAGATCTAAATATTCAGAGAATTCTTCATTGGTTACAGTGAACCACATTTCCCGGCTCTTTTGCTTACTCTTGCTCACTAATACACATGTGCAAGATTACTTTGGCTAAAACTTCATTGATGAAGTATGCAAGGTTATTATATACTTTGAAGTACTGATTTTGGGTCATTTTCAGGGTTTTTGATCTTTTTCAGTTTCCTTTTGAACTATTAGTTTGGATGGCTTGAATGCGAAGATAGCTGTACAAGTGGCATCCTTGTGGCATTTTTTCTTAGAACTCCTAAAATCTTTGAAGCTTTCATTTCTTTGTCTGGTGTATTTTAACCTGTGTGACCTAAGAGATTTTAGTCTGATTGCTCATGTGGGATTCAAACACTAAAGTTGCTAAAACCTTGAGAGCTCATCATACTACAGTGTAGTCTCCTTATATGCTTTGTTCTGATTTAGATGTTAGAAAAACCCTTTCAAAGAATAAAAATCCCATCATTTGTAGCCATGTCAAGTAGTAATGTTGTTAAAACTATTTCTTTCCTCATCAAGTCATGACAGGAATTGTGCCTTTGTAAAAAGGGAATTGAGACTCAGAATGAAGCAGAACTGCCAGTGGAGATCTGGTGTTTTAAAACTATCGTGAATTCTAACTGTACTGAACAACATTACCCTCAGCCTTTCTTGCTTATGAAACACTCAACTTACCTAGAGAAATACTTAACTATGCTCAACAGGTATGACAGGCTTTTTCATTCATTTTTCTTTCCACTCAATATACACAAGTAATCTTGTAATTGCAATAAACATTCTTCTCAAATAAGACAAAACTCTTAAAAAAAGAAAAAAAGGGATTTTGATTTTAATAAATCCAGATAAAGGAGAATAACTCCACTTTTAATCCAACCTTAAATCAACTTCCAGAAATTACCTGATGAATGATGCCAGAGAAGTGGCCTGAAATAAAGCAAGTAAAGTCAACAGATTTTTCAGGAGGAACTTTGTGTTACTGTAATTTCTGCTGATCTGAAAACAACAACAACAAACACAAAAAACACCCACAAACAAATAAACATAAGATCAAAAACAGTAACAGATATATTATATCTAACTTTCTAATTTAGCTGTGTCGTGGTTTTACCACTAAAAAGCATGGTACTGACAAGAGATGTCTGAGAGAAGCCACACACACCCAAAAAGAAAACACACAAGTAACACAGTTTATTTCACACACACAGAAAACCGACAATAAAGTGGAAAAATGGACAACTTAAGCTTTCCCAGACCCCTGTTGGGATGGGAAAGCTCTGGGATAGTGCTGGATTTTTCTGTTGGGGGCTCCGGAAGTGACGACGGGATAAATAGAGAAGGACCACGACCTCAGCTCTCCCGGGGNTGATGGCGGCGCCCTCAGCACCACGGCTGTGTCCGCATCGGCGCCACCCGTGCCGGGCTGGGCAAATGGCAGCTCCCCGTGCCGAGCCTGCTGTGTGCCCACGGCTGCGCCGCTGCACCACCACCACCGCGTGCCCGCAGCCCCGCAGAGTTCCAACCAAGCTGGGCGCGCACACACACACACACCCCCACACACACCCTTCCCCCAGGCCGGCAGGGGGTGGGGGAAGGGGGAAAAACGGTTTTATCTTCTAACCTACAACAAGCTGTTACATGTTTGGCTAGCCCAATGAGTTCATCTAATATTAGATGTACTAATATTCTCTATTCAACAAATAGTGCTTGCACAATTCATTATTAGAAAACCTGAAATAATTACCATGTAGAATGATTGCATAAATATGTTCCTTGCTAATGATTTTCTAGGTTTATAACATAAGAACTGTATTGAAGTGCAGGATACACTGAGAATGTTCTGGAGAGACAATATGATTAAAGAACATGCATATATGTGTCAATAAATAATAAAGCAAACTATTAACCTCTTTCGTAGGAGTCAGTTTTTCTGCTGTGATATCATCTGTGCATTTTTAATAAGGCAGTTATCGTGCTATTGGCACTAGATTTAAAATCCTATTTCTTTTTAATTATAATCAAATAAATACTTATGAAGTTAAAATTATCAGTTTGTACAACCATAGTACTAAGCATTCAGATTAAATAACTAACATTGCAAGTGTGAAATTTTAAGCTTCCAATAAAGGACAAATAATTTACATATCTAAGACATTCTCCCTCAGTTTTACTTGTATATGAATACCACATAATATATGTGCTGCCCTACCTTCACAGTTTATTGTATACACACACATTGTCCAATGCAAACAGACTGTAGCTTGAAATAATTATGTTTGAAAGGTTGTAGTAATAATCTGTCCATCACTATGTTATTTTTGTCAAGAGAGGAGAAATTGAAACTGAGCAGTCCTGAAATTGCTCAGAATGACTCATGACAGTGTGAAACTAAATTATATTATCCTCATCTATAGAAATGAAGGTAGTGATACTTGCAGTGTCTGATTTTGTTTATGAAGTGTTTTAGAGCAGTTAGGTGCAGTTTCATGTTGACTCCTTATGTGCACTGTAAAAGTGTTTTATATTACCTTTCTGTGGAGCAGAATCTTTGAGTGTCAATGTGCTCTGTAAATAAGGTCCTTAATATAATTATTAGGTTAATAACTGTGTGAAGCTGGTATTACAAAAGAGAGAACAATCTTTGGTAACAATATCATCCTGAGCATCACTGCATACAAATTTTTCCCCAGTATTAATATTACCTTTCTACCTGATTTAATTCTGTTGCTGTGCTTTTGTTTAAAGTTTTAAGAAGCATCAGAACAGGGGTTCATAAAATCAGTGTCAGAAACATATCATGACTATAATTCTCATGTCTTTCTTCTCCAGAAATCTTTAAAAAAACTTAAGTGAAAAACTTCCTGTAATAGTATCTAAAAGCTGTCTTTTCCCTGGAAAAACCACCAGAAGGCTATACAGCATTTTCAACCACATATCCTTAATTGCAATACATTAAACAGTGGAAGACACAGTTGCAGTACTGGCAGTAGCTGTACCACCTTCTCAGAAATTAAGTAGAGTATGTCTTTGTCTCAGCAGATGGTATTTTCATGACCACAATTCTGGTGCTCAGAAAGTCTAGATGAGAAATTAGAAACCAAGCAAAATTGGAAAGATAATTCTTGATTTTCATTCCAAAAGACAGTAAACAAAGTGTTTTAATCTCAACATTAAGAATTATGGGACTATGTAAGTGTCCTGGTTTCAGGAATACACAGTAATAGTAATTACCTCCAAAGTCCATCTCCATCTGGAAATACTGGCAGTTTATTGTAGGTGCCGTAGCAGCTACCAGAGAACATGGGGAAAAGAATTTCAAGGGAAAAAATGTTGTATGTTACTGTAAAACAAAAGCCTGTAAAAGGACACTACTTCCTGTTGTTCACTTTTTATGAGGCTGGGTTTTATCAATTATTTTCAGTATCCCACATCAATTCCATACAGTATGGTCATTTTAATGTATTAATAACATATCAGATTGTTTCACCTTCAAAAGTATGAATTTAACCAATCAAGAATATCAAAATATATGCCTGTCTTCATTTTTAACTTGTCTCAACATATATGCTTAATCAAGTTTCATTTTGTACCACTCATCTCATTTCATACCATTCTCATTTAGACTGGAGTGGAGTCAATTTTCTCCATAGCAGCTAGCATGAATACTATAAGGAGTCATGCTCAGCATATAAAGCTGAGGGAAGGAAGTGGGGGACCTCCAGAGTGATGCCATTTGTCTCCCCAAGTAACTGTTACAAGTGATGGAGCCCTGCTTTCCTGGAGCTGGCTGAACAAATGATGAATGAATACCCTATTTTGATTTGCTTGGATATATTGGTTTTGCTTGACCTGTTAAACTGTTTTTATCTCATCCCACAAGTTCTCTTCTGATTCTCTTCCCCATCCTACTGTGAGAGAAGTGAGTGAGCAGTTGTGTGGGACTTGATTGCTGGCTGCGGTTTGACCTGATAATTTGAAAATGGGATATACACTTCAAAATTATTCATTTTTCTAATATTAAACAACTGAGTTGAGCTGTAATAAACAGCAAAAGACTTAAAAATATCAAGCCACATTTGTCATTTTTAAGTAAATATTCTGGTTCATACTTGATAAATGCCTTCCCCTAGACATACAAATACAGATGTACCATCTTAGTCTCAGTTCTGCTCTTTGTACTTCTGGAAATCTACAGTAACTCTTCAATCAGAAATCCCTTTGGATTTCTATCAGTACAAATAGAGGAAAAATATGACCACCCTAACTGAATATTTTCTATGGTCTTCTAAAACTTCAGTCAAACCAAAACTGTGGACAGCCCCTACCCCTTGATCAGTTTATGATAAATAGACCAAAGCAAACAAAATAATTTCCCATGTGCAAGAACTCTTAAAGAAACCATCATTATGATAAATCCCACTTTTTTAGTTATCAGGTGTTTATATTTGAAAGCCACAATGTCATTTTAAAGAACTCATTCTCTCCTACTCATTGCTCATGGCTAGAGCTAATTGGAAGCCATTTTCTCAGTTTATTGATGAATAATAAGCATTTTGTTTTTTTAAACATAGCATTCTTTAGTCCAATGTAGAAAGGTAGAAGAAATTAATGGCTTAATAACTTAGGGTTTCAGAGCAGAGAATAATTAAAATGGTGAAAGGCAAAGGAGAGGACACACAACAAGCCTTATTTAAACAAATCCCCCACTGAGAGCTAGGAGAGTTTGGGACCACAAGCAGCAAGCAAAATCAATTAATTTTGGTCTAACTTGAGCAAAGTTATTGATTTTATATAAGGATTTGATCCACCATGCTTGCTAGTTGACAGCACGAAAAATTAATCTCATTTGACAGGAGAACATTGAATATGGAGTTTGCAAGACTGAGTTGAAAAAGGATAAAAGACACCGTGTTTATACATTCAGAATTGCTTGGTGGTGGGGCGGCTGTCTTTCATTCCTTTTTTTTAAAATATGAAACCATGAAAATCCATACAAAGTTTAGCTTTCCTGCCCAGCACTGTGCCTCCTTTCATGCTGTCAGCACAAAAATGATGACCTTGCATTGTGTTTGCATAGATGTCTTCATAAGCTACTAAAAGGATGATAAGTAATACTATTCACATAGCTACTTCTATAATTTACAATCACATTGGAAAAAAACACTCAAAAGATGTGTCAAAGAAAAAGAGACAATAAAGCAAAATACAAGTTAAAAACAGAAAAATATTCAGTAAACTATAATAAGGTGAAGCTTCAAGGATGATACAACTTCTAGCTGGTACTGGAAAATTACAGTCCTCCCTAGCCTTTGATTTTGTAGTAATTGAAAGTAGAAGATTTCAGACAAAGACCAGGAATTTCAGCTTCCAAAGATCAAGGGAGTTTAGGAATAGCCAGCCATATCACACAGATCTTGGCTTGGATTTTCTGCACATCTTATACTTGACTTCCATGGACTTCCAAATGATGTAGATTTCAAACAGAGGTCAGCAACAATATGTTGCCTTAAAGGAATAATCAATCAGTGATGAACATTTGCATTTGTGC
>VYZS01036680.1:0-17127 GCA_013400695.1 Neodrepanis coruscans
CCCTGCACCTTCCGGGGTGGGGACCCAGGCTCTCAGGACGAGCTCCCTTCCACCCTCTGCTTTCCAGACCGTAACACAAGCTCCAGACCAAAGACCCACATTCGTGGAATTATACTTTCTGCCTCCACTCTGTATCCCATGCACTTACTATTGTCCTTATTAAAACAGTTTTGATATTAGCTTCTCTGGTGCCTCCTCTTGGCTGCTGTGATGTTATTGTCTTCCTTGCTATGACAGCTGGTACCCCAGCCACCAAATCCCATCCTCTTCACTGTCAGCAGGATTTTCTAGCACCTCTGGGATCCCTGGATTAATGATCCTGGTACTTTGTGCTGCTCTCTGGGGCTACCACACAATGCAACATCCTACACCTGGCCCCATGTAGCACACAAAAGGGGTGAAAAGCTTTCTGTCCTGCTCTGCAACAATTCATTTGCAGCATGGATCAGATCAGTACCCTTCCCAAAGCTGGCTCAGCTGCACCTGTCCAGCCCATCAGTCATTAGACTTCCTCTGCCTGTGCACTCAGGCAACAGCAAGTCCTTCCCACTTTGGCAACAAGGAAGTGGAGGTGGGAGGGTGAGGGCACTGCCACCTTCTGTCGGACAGGGCTGTCCATGAGATGCTTTCCTACTCTGCTCTCCTCCCAGTTTGCTGTCACACATCAGTCTCACTTTAGACTGGCGAGATACTTATCAATTAGAGCAGCAGCATAAAATAATCAGGACTATTTGCCTGTGGTCCCATGCAAGGGACTCAGACTTGGAGGTGCTGAGCCACATAACCTAGCCCAAATCCCATTGCCTCCCTTGCCTCATGTTTGCTAGTAAGAGGGTTTACTAGAGTAGGGTTTGGTGTCGAAATGTCAGAGTAATGGCTAACCTGACTGGAATGTGCCAGCAGATAAGTGAGGTGAGGTAAAAGGGAAAGTTGGAGGAGACAATCCCTTATCTATGTCAGGAATGCTGGCTGGGGGCACACCTGTGCTGCCTTCTCCATGCCACCTAACATTTTAATTATGAACTTCTGTGGCGCCAAATGCCACATCACTTACATCCATGCTTTTCTTCCTCTTCCTCTATCCCTCCCTCCTAGAAGTTCAGGTGCAAGAAGAAATGGAGTACTGTGAAAAGATTACAATCATTTCTCAAGCAATCACATAGTGTCCTCCTAAACCCCACCTACAGCCTTCTTTGGCCCACCAACTACCTTTTCAACCCCACATCCTGTTCTGACCTGGAAAGCACCTGGCATTATCTGGGCACTATTTCCACCCAACAAGAACTCTTTTCTTGTTGGTGGGAAAACCCTGAGCTTTGACAGTGGCTCACACAGAGGCAGACCCAGAGATCTCACAGAAGATGAAGCAGCTGGAGCAAGCAGGATGCCCCTGGCTTGGTCTTTTATTAGAGCTGGGAAGTGGTGCCCATCAATTCAGCTTGAAGGAGGTGATCTTGAAGTCTCCCATGATACTCATGTAGTTGATCTTGTGGTAGCCGTGGCGGTTGGGGAAATACACTTCATGCCCATCTGGTAGTTTCACACGGAATTTGTCTGTCAGCATTTCAATGAGGAACTGGGAGAAGAGAGGGGAGGAAATGAACTGGGGACAAGGAGGGTGATCAGAGGTTAGCATCTGGGTGAAAGGCCTAATTGTTGCACAAGAGGGTCAGACCTGTCCACTACAACACTAAGCAAGGTGCTGGGGGTTGAGCTGAGAGTGATTCAGGAAATGAGCAGTTGATATCAAGGGTCTAAACTGGCATACAGATTATGATGTGGGGACAGGATCTCTCCTGAGGCTGTTTCAGCTACTCAGATTGTAAACTCAGAGTAGCTAAACCCAAGTATGTCTTTACATGTCTTTATATGGCACATGGAATGTATACGGCAAATGGAATGTATACACCACTGTTCTGCTCTGAACAGGGCACAATAAACCTGACACTCCAATGCCCTCAGCAGCTCACCAGGACATGGAAAAAAGAGCTTTGCTGATAAACACACACAAGCAGACAGAAAGAGAATGCATCGCTGATCATTGCAAACTAAAAAAGAATGTTCCCCAAAGCCATCATCTTACTACCCCTTTCCCAAGAGCTGATCATGCCTGAGGAAATAAGCTTCCTCTCCACAGCAATAGGAAATGGACTGCTCCTAAATGTAGCCATGTCAGTGACTTGGGACATCAGATGGGGTGACACAGCAACTAGGACAGCATCCCTAGCAGGAGGAGAGAGAGGACAGATCAGCAGCATTAATCCAAGAGGACAGAAGAGCTGAAGGAGAGAATTTTGGACATTGCTCCAAACTCTGTGTTGCCTTAAAGCCTGTGTTTTCATAGGAGGGAATTAGGAAGAGAAATAAGGTAGAGAGCAGCAAGATACCGCTTCTTGAAGACTCTTTTTACCTTCACACATGCCCCTGGTACACTCAACTGCTGGGCAGGTAGGGGAACAGGAAACACTTACAAAGTGTGAGACAGACAGGCTTCCAGAAGCAGCACTGGGGTTTTGAAGGAGGAGGGGAAATGGCAATTTGGACCAAAAACCCAGACGATGAGGGGCTGTTGTGAGGGAGCATGAAGTATTGGATGGGAGTGGGAAAACTAGGGTATGGGTATCTGCTAACCAGGGACTTCCACCCCCCACCCTGCCCCCCCAAACACCCAGCATAGACCCTTCACCTTGAAAGTGCAGCCCCTGAAGAAAGAGAAGTGGCCGTCACGATGCTCTTTCTCCCAGACATTGGAGGACTTGGAGTTACAGACAATGACAGACTCATCAAAGCGGGGATTGAAGTGAAGTGCCAGATCTTTCGAGCTGCAGCCAAGATTGATGCTGAAGCTGTGCATGAACAGGAGGAAAGTCAGCAGCTTGGGCAGGAAAGGGTCTTGGAAGACCTGAGATCCCACACACATCTCTGCACCCAGTTCCTCCATCAGTGTGGCAGGGGATGGCATAGGCGTTCCCCTAACACTGAACTATGCTCACACATTCTGTAGTTGGCGACCTTGGAAAACAACCTCCCTCTACAGCCCACCTTCAATACTGGCAAGTCAAGGTCATTTCTTTGTACTTACCGAACAGCATCAGGAGATATTTTGCCCTTGACCTTCAGGGTGTTCCCAGGCTTCATATTGAGGTTTAAGATTTCAAATGCTTCCTAAGACAGAGAAAAATAGTCCATGAGGTTCCTTCAGCCATCGTGCCTCTGCCCCAGAAAGTAACTTGGAGAAGGTGCCCTAGCCAGGTGAACGGGTACTGCTCTCAGCTGGTGCTCCTCTTAGGGCAAAAAACCTTCCGTGCTGGAGGTCTTGCATGAACTTCTCGCTCAGTGAGGGAAGAGTGGGCTGAGTGAAGCCCGCAGGAGAGAAAATACATCAGAGAGAGAGGAGGTGAGAACAGACTTGTCCTCAGTAGAAGGAAAGGAAAGAATAACAGCAGAGGTACAAAGCGGTTAAAGCAGAGGGGCACTACCCAGCATTTGGTAGACAGTCAACGCTGCCCAAGAAATGCAAGTGGTGAGAGTGGCTGTGACCTGCCGGTCTCTCACTCAGCCTTGCTGAGTTGAGGACCCTGGGTGACAGAGGAGAGGAGCAGCAGCCCTTACAGACATCTTCCTTAGAGGGCAGAGTAACCAGGCAGGGAGACATCAGCAGTTTAGCCCAGAAACACTTTGCACAGAGGACCTTACATCCCTAGACTTCCTTATTGCTTACACAGTAACATGACACCTGCCTATGCAAAGCTCCAGCTATTAAACCAGAAGACTTTGATCCAACAGAAAAGCTTCCTTATGTACACTTCTCATTTGGGACTTCTGGAGGTTTAAGCAATTCCCAGCCTCCTTGGTGGACTCCCAGTGGAAGGGCTACAACACAGCTTACCTAGGGATGCGACTTCAGACACCACACAGGACAAGCATCTTCCCAGCTGGTCACAGAGGTGTGACCACCATGTTCAGTGCTTTTCTGTTTTCTGTGTGTACCAGCTCAGCCAAAAGAAGCATCCCAGCTCCTTTCTTTTGTGGCAGGGGGTATCTCCCAAAATCCACACAAGTATACCAAAATGGTCTACACCATCCTTCCCCACAGTGCTCTGAGGAAGGGCTCAAAGAGACCTGGAGGAGAGGGCAACCAACACATGCCCTCTAGATGGTATGAGCTATGAACAGTCCTTTGCAGAAGCGGCATAGTGGCACCCCAGTTCCTTCCATTCTGGTGGCTCTAGATTCTCTGCAACCTCCTATCCAAGCCCCTATAAGACCCAAAACTTTTAGCCTGAGGAGCCACATGCATCAAGTTCAACAGCCCCCTCCTTCCATCCTGAGACATGGGAATATTGTCCTCACAGTGGAGTATCACCTCTGCTGTCTTCTTCCCAAGTAAAAGCTGAGATATGATTCAGTAGACAGTGTCACAGATTTGTAAATCTCCAAAAGTCAAGTTGAAAAGGGAGAAGGAGGTGAAGGTCAAGGCTCAGACCAGCAGTCCCTCAGTCACCCTCCCAAGCCCTTCAGAGATCAGGTGAGTGCAGTCATCCTGCTACTGCACAGACAGCCAGGAGAGAGCTTCTGCCCTTCCCCAAACACCCTGAAGCAGGAGAGGCAAGTGCCGATAAGTACTCCTTCCCCAGTGTGTTTCCTATGAGCAGGGGATCATAAAGCCCAGCAGGCTTGGGATATTTGTTTGTTGTTGAGGACACTGAAACTGTTGGTGAAATCTCCCTGGGCTGAGTGTGGAACCAGCAGGAACAGGTGCTGGAGGTGGCAGTTTGTGGCACTGGGTCTCTTTCCCATCACACTGTTGTGGCCACAACGCACCTATACACCACCTTCACATCACCCTGCTCCTCCACAGCCATCCCAGGAAGAAAACAGATCCCAGAGTTGAGTCCCCCTCTCAAAATACTGAGGCATCACACTGGCTGTAAGAAGTTTCTCTTTCCAGGAACTCACATTGTCCCTTTGCAGGGAAAAGGGCAGTACAAAAACATTGTTTTCGTAGCCACTATCAGGGTTAGTTATCTGAACTCACTTTAAGCCAGCATGGAGAAACAAACCCTTCTACAGCTCAAGAGGTTACATCCCAAGAACATAAACTCGATCAGAAAATTCCTGCCCTACATGGGTGGCCAGTGTGACACATGGATGCGATGGCAGAGACAAGACCAGGACCAAGGCCAGCAACATAGAGGAGTCTTCCCCCCAAATTCCCATACTGACCAGACAGAAACGTTGCCCTCACTAGGATTTATTGATCACTCTCACTGACCCCACTTCTTGCGCTTGCACAATTATTCACTTATTATTCACTTGCTATTACATAACATACTGCAGCGGAACTTTGACCTGAGAATTATCAGTGTCGGTCATGCCTCCCAGGGCTGTTTCCTTTGTGATTTGCGCATAGGCAGCCGTGACTTTTTTTCTGCAACAATTTTTTTTGCATATACTGTACTGGGGTAGTAGTTAAATATACTTCTGCCCCTTCCTCGATCAACAAGATTTGACCTGTAAGGGAAACTCACCACATGTACTCAGGTTCTGATTCCCCTGGGCATCTGGAATATTTTTCCTGCAAATTACCTAACTCTGTGGGAGACCAAGGAACACTACAAACAGTAGTGTGGGCTTCTCCATCCCTCTCATCTCCAATTTCAGTTTTAATTAAACGCCAACTTTTACTGGTGTTGGGATAGGCACAAGGTCTTCCTCTAAATTATCAGCATCATATCAAATGTCCCCATCCCATGTTTCAGGATCCTTACAACATACCACCCTATGGATGGGCTGCACTGAATTAGAGGATGATTTGTGTGGGATTTTACCAAGTAATTTACCTAGATTTTTCCGCAGCTGTTTTTCTCATCTTTCAGCTGCAGCCAGTAGTTTTTCTAATTGCTCATTTTTATTTAAAAGAATGTCAACTACATTTTCCAATTTCTCCTGTGTCTCTTTCTCAAAAGACAATGATGTTTTAAGAGCCTAATTTTCTGACTTCAAAGTCATATATCCTACATCTGCAACCCTTTCAGGTGGTGGGGAGCTTTTGATTTCCTTTGGCATGCAAGATAAACAAGCTCCCCAAACTGCACAAATAACTAAACTTTAATGGGTAACTTACCTTTTTCCTCTTCCCTTTTTTCATTGGGCTTGCAAACTCATAATATGAACAGCCTGTACATTATCCCAATTAGTCTGTGCCCATTCCAACCCCAGGGGAGAGGGGCAACTATCAGACTTCTCCAGGAGAGAGAGTAAAACATTAGTCTTACACTGGTCACCCTGGGTAACCATTTTTCTTTAGTCTCTCTCAGAGGGAGACAACCTGTGCTGGCAGGTAGGAGAAAGCAGCCTTCCTCAGAGGGACACAATTGGTAACAGTAAAAGTTTGGTCAATCTCACTCAGAGGGAGACAGTGCCTGCCAGGAAGGAAGAAAAACAGTAAAAGTTTGGAATTGTTAAATGGCACTTTGGGTCAGAGTATCCTGTCCATGATGCCAATTAAAATGTTATGATTTGATGTTAAAGTCCTCTGCCCAAATTAAGGTGCAAACAAGACCAAATGCTGGTTCAACAATGCTGACTTTATTTAACAATTGTATAGGGAAAAGAGGAAGAGAGAAAGAGGGAGGAGAGAGACACTATAAGTAAAAGATAGTCACCGCCATGGATCCAGCAGCGTCCCGTTGGTCCTTCAGCGCCCTGGGCTTCTTCGTAGTGGGGTCCCACACAGTTCACTCTCTGAGGAAGTTTTATTCAGTCCCTTTGGGTGAAAAGGGAAGGTAGGAGTGACTTTCAGATCCTCATTAGCACAAGGGTCTCTTTCCCTTACACAAGAGGCATGGTTTCAGTTGTTGTTAGGGGTCGTGCAAAACAAGTAACCTAAAAATCAAGTGACCTCTTGATGACCCCGTTTCCTGCACTTGCACAGTTATTCACTTGTTACATGACATACCACAGTGAAACCTTTGACATGAAAAACAGGGAAAGAACCAAAATTTTATATTCTTTGTGGTTTATGCAAAGGCACTCATGATTCTTTTTCTGTAACAAGTTTCATCACCATGCCTGTTTAAGGCATATACTGCAAATATCACCTTTCCTTACAGCTGCCCAGGAGGGAGAGCAGTGCCTGTCTTTTACTGTGTCCAGTTCTGGACTCCTCAGTACAAGAGAGACATGAAGCTCCTGGAGCAGGTCCAGTGGAAGGCTACTAAGATGACTAGGTAACTGGAGCCTCTCTCTTACAAGGAAAGGCTGAGGGAGCTGGGCTTGTTCATCCTTAAGAAGAGACAGAGATCCCATCAATGTGTACAAGTGTCTACAAGGGGCATGGATGAAGCCAGGCTCTCCTTGGTGGTACTAAGCAATAGCACAAGGCAACAGGTGAAAACTGATGCACAGGAAATTCCACCTGAATATGAGGATGAACTTCTTTACTATGCAGGTGACCATGCACTGGAACAGACTGGCCAGAAAGGTTGTGGAGGCTCCCTCACTGGAGGTATTAGAGAACTGTCTGGACACGATCCTGTGCAATGTGCTCTAGGATGGCCCTGCTTGAGCAGAGAGGTTGGCCCAGATGATCCACTGTGGTCCCTTCCAACTTGACCCATTCTGCGATTCTGTCTGAGGGTTGGAGAAAAGGCCTGTGCAGAGAGTTATATGCAGAGCTGCGAGTACCACAGATGTGAAAAAATGCAGAGGTGGATGAGCAGGAAAGAGGCATGAGTTGCTCAGAGAGGGGCCATGAGATTTTATCAAGACAACATTAACCCCCCTCCTACAATGCTCAGCAGGGGCGTTCACCCCCCTTTTATTTGCCACTGAAACAATAGTGGGAAACCAGGCAGCAACTCTGCCAGCGCTGGCGACTTCCTTCATCTGCAGAGTTGAGCCTCCACATCATCAGATACCAGCCCTGTGCAGATGGCCTCTCTCATGCAGTGGTATGCGCTCCCCACATAGGAAGAGGATGAGACTTTAGGGACCCCAGAAGAGCCAAAATGCTCTGCTGAATTCTCCACTGAGGTGATGATTGGGATGATGAAAGGAGGGTGGCAGGGGGCAGGCTGATACTTCCCTGCTGACACTGCAAAGCAGAAAGCCTGCGGAAACAATGATAGCATGGGAACGTAAATCCCAAAGAAAGAGGAAATCCGGCAAAAGAGCATCTGCAAAAGAGGTGGAGGGTCTGTGCAGCAAGGAAAACATAAACAATAGCTGCGGAACCTGGCAGCCACTGGTGCAGGAACTCTTCACCCCCCACAAAGAGATGATCCTATAATAGGGTACCAAACCAGGAGTGCCCCTCTGGGGTTCCATAGGTGTCCAACCTGGCAAGAGGGCAGTTGGCCTTTACTGGTGTGGGACACCCATGTTGACACCACTGACACCAGAGGAGGATTTGCTGCATTCCCAGAGGACTGCAGAGACCCAACAAGTATGAACCTCGCAAGTATGTGAGGATAAGGGCCATACACAACCCAAGGGCAAGGTGAGTTTCCAACAGAAAGCAGATAGGCTTGCAATTTTGCACAAAGAAAACAAAAAAAACCAAATCCATATTTTAAGGAGGAAAGAGATGAATGCAACCACGTTGGCTTTCAGCCAGAAGGGTGGCAAGGCCAGTCCTCTGCAGAGTACTCTCACCACATAAAATGCAGCAGCTCCATTTGCAGAGGTCCCACAGGGTAGACTTCGGGGTTAACAGTCCTTCCCAGCCATCCTGCTAGGTACTGGGGAGATCTCAGGCCATTAGGAGCACCCATGGGATCTCAGGATCCTCGGGGTGCCTCCAGACAGCAGTACCTCATGTACCATAGCCTAGAGCTGCCAATTCTACCACAGGGCACCCACACAGCTGTTGAGAACAGACTGAATGCCACCCTACTCAGCAGGCTGCCAAGATCCTTGGCAGCATCACTGCTGGCAGCAGTGTTTATTTTGTTTTCTTACTCGGGCAGGAGATAAGCCAGCTAGGTATGAAGCCCTGAGGAAAACCACAGGCTTCCACACTTCCCAGCCTAAGTAGCCTAACTGCCTCAACTGTGAGAGATTTCTCAGAGCCTTTTGTGGCAGGGGCAGCCCCCAAAATCTACACCAGCCCACCAAAACTGTCCCTACCATCTCTCCCAATGGTGTTCTAAGGAAAGGGTGCAAGGGGCTCAGAGGAGAATGAAGCCAACCATTGTCTCTAGGCAATATGAGTTACGAAATGTCCCATGCAGGACTGACATAGGTCATCAAGAGATATGAAGCTCAGTCCAGAAGGGATGAGAGAGATAGGGGAAGCCAAGGCAGCCATGCCAAGTGCATGGATGTATGTACCACTGTCCCCACATCAAACCAAGCTCTGCAAGAAGAGGGAAGGGATCCCTTCAACACCCTCATGGAAGGCTATGATTTCACCTCGGTGCTAATTTGAAACCAAAGAAGTGGCACTGGAGTACAATGCTGCAGAGGGGATAAGGTGCCTGTCCTATATTGCACTCAAGGCACCAGGGATCCTGTGCCTTGACCCAGGCATCAGTGTCTGCTCACGGCAAATGGAGTTGGAGAGATCAACCATGCATTCTTTCTTGGAGTAGCAGCTGCTCAGTCTGCTATTATTTCCTACAGCTTCATATAATTTGTCCTCCACAGCAAGTTATTGTCCCTTTCCACTTGCTATTTATTTCCTTGAATAGCCTCTGGGGAAAGATTTCAGTGCAGAAGTAAAGAAAAAAGAAAAACTCCACACAATAAATATCAAGTGACCTGATTTAAACCATGTTCTCTGACCACATCTAGGCTCTTGTTATGGTTCCTCACAGCAGTTGTGATTAGGGCATTTCTGCCTTGGTTTCCCCCACTCATGAGGCCTAGGGGGGAATGGCTTGGACTGGGGTGGCCAGGCTCAGGGCATGACTAAGAAGCTTCCACCATCTCCTAAAAGAAATGCTCAGTCCTCCACCTTCCAGTCACAGAAATTCCCAGAGAGGTTTGACAGAATTTCCCTTTTAGTCAAGAGGTGTTGGTTTGCCTCTCAGCAGACAGTGGTACAACCTCCACCCAACCGATCCCTAAGCTCTGAAAGCCAGACAGCTTCTCAATAGAGGAGGACCTCAGCCAAACTGAGGTAAGCAAGAGACTGGGTAAGCAGGTCTGTGGATCTGAAGGGCATGTACAGGAGAATATTGTCTGGGAGAAGCCAAAGCAATAATAAGCACAAGTAAACTAGTGCCCATGAGCACTAAGCTCCTGCCTAAGAGGTTAACCAGAGAGGGATGTCTCCTCTAGAGAAGGCAGTGAAGTGTCCACATCAAGTCAAATGGGAAGGAAAAAAGGACTGGAGGCAAATCTTCTGTCCCCCCTCCCATCCCAGCTCCCTGATGGCACATCATCAAGAGCTCAAGTGGGAGGTATGGAAGTAACATCCATGCTCTGAAACTGTGGGCTTCCGAGATTGGAGGCCACCAGCATCCAGTAGGCTCTCCACAAAAAAAGGCTCTTCACCCGCCTTAGGGTGAAATTTCTCTTCCTTAGGATGTGGGGAATAAGGAGGAGGAAGGAAAAAGCTACCTGAAGAACTAAAATGTGGAAAAAACATACACCTTTCTTCAGGGCTAGGGGCAGCAGTGAAAGAAGGAACCTGCACCAAGCAGTGGAGCAGATCAAGAGCACAGGAAACAGCTGTAGCCTCAGATTTCATCTCTCTTCCCACCCTGTCAGAAAGGTGGTGGTGCAAGA
This sequence comes from Neodrepanis coruscans, assembly GCA_013400695.1. Lineage (NCBI taxonomy): Eukaryota > Metazoa > Chordata > Aves > Passeriformes > Philepittidae > Neodrepanis > Neodrepanis coruscans. The sequence goes on from VYZS01036680.1 coordinate 10,738, forward strand.
GTGGCATCTTGGATGCATCTGGGATGGCATCTTCCATCTCCATGGGAAGCTCAAATGTGCTCTGATGGATGGTTTCCATCCCCATAGCCAAATTATGTCATGTACCTTTGCAAGGAACATTTCTTTCAGGCAGCTCTGAAGTCTGTGGCGGCATTTTTGTGTGGTATGAGTTGTGCACAGAGAAGGGGAGAAAGGTCATTCATTTGCAAGGAAGCTGGTTTGTAAGGCATCAGGGCTCTTTCATCAACCCAAGCAGCCAGATGAGTCACGCCTTCTGGGTCCCCAGCTTGCCTGAGGGGCAGGAGAATAAACAGAACTGGCAGAGGCTGGGGAAGGGAGGTCAGAGGACTGATTACATGCCACCCAGTTCCATTTCCAGACTTCATTTCTCTAATTCTTTCACTCATGGGTGCATGCCAGGAATGTGGGTTGTGGGAAAGGCTTTCAAAAACATGCCTGGAGATAAAAATGCACTTGTGCTGAAAGCTTCCCTACTGGCAAAGAGAAGATGTATAGAAGGCTCACAGCTTCCCTGTCTCTGGGACTTTTGGGATCTCCCAGCTTTACCCAGATTTTCTGACTGAAGTATTATTAGCTTAATGGGAAAAGCATCTTTCAAAGAGCTCTTCACAAAGGATCAGCTTCATGAAGTCTCATGCTCCCCTTGCATCATGCACCAAAAGATTAACATCTGCAATAGCTTTATCTTACTATTAAGGAAGATGGCAACTCCCTCACCTTGCACATGAGGAAACTGAAGTACAGACACACAAGTTCACATCCAAAGTCAACTCTTTTTGTTTGGATTCTCATCCTAGATTTGCTACGGCCACATAATCAAATAACTTTGCAAACTATCAGCTATGCTCCCCTAGCTGATACAGCTGGAGTATCGGAGATGCTGATCTCTCATCACACCATTTACCATCAGCAGGAGGTACTAAGGCATTCAATGCCTCTGGAAAAAATGAGCTCTTGAGTGGGTCCAATTAAGTCTGAAAACCAGAGGCATTTGAAGTACAGAGCCTTCCAACAGTGGAAGCCAGGGGACTTCTGAAATGCCCCAATACCAACTTCGATGACTTCAAGGAGACCATTTCCCACAACACAGACAGCATGAGACCAGCTGGGTGGAACTGGAATAAGGAAAAAAAGCACAGCATTGCACCATACACAACAGGTCCATGGGGACCTCCCTCCGCTGAGCTCTGAGCAGCCATCCTGGATTCAACCCCATAGGACAGCAAAGGCATAGAGAGAGGGTGACTGCCAAGCCCCCATGCACAGCAGTCCATCCCTCACAGGGAGAAAAAGGCTGTTGGCACTGTATGACTCACTTTGAGTGTGTTTCTCATGGGTTCTAACACTGAGCCTGGGCAGGTTGGACAACTCTGAGGACTTGCAGGAATCCTTCAGACAAGCAGAATCCATCTGAGTCACACACACAAGGCGTGATGCCAAGGGTGGCTCATCCAGTGGAAAAAAAAAAAAGAGAAAGAGAAAGAAATGCTAAGGGATAAATAGCAAGTTTTGAAAAGCCACAAGAATTAACAGCTCATGGGCTGGAAAGAAGGGGAACCAAAAAAAAAAAAAAAAGGTCTGTTCTCCCATGCTCACTTCAATAAAACCAAGTATCCCTCAACCCCAGTGGGAAGCAGCAAGCCAGCTTACCACACATCAGCTTTGAGAGAGTCTAAAGGGGCAATCTAATCTGGATCTAAGGCCATGGCTGAGATCTGCAGAAGAAGAGGTTGTCAAGTCAAAACTATCTGTTGCTCCAAAATCAGCTTTTTCAAAAATCAACTCCCTTTGATGGCCCTTCAAAATGAAATGGTAAAAACCAAACCAGCTGAAAATGGGAAAGAAAAGCTGCCAAAATAAAGGGAATACAAATCCCCAAATGACTGACTCAGTGCAGGAAATGGGCTTCTGAAGAGGGGACTGCAGGCATCTGAAGGAGACCTAAGAAAAGATCAGGCCCACATGAACAACTCTCCATATTTTTCTTCTCCCACTTTCCAGAGGGAAGGGCACCAGAAATACTCAAACCCAGGGACCTTCAGAGCAAGACAGAAGGAAAAGAGCTGAGCCTGACCTGCTGCAGGAGCTCCAAACACAACCAAGGTGCAGAGGAGGTCCCAGCTCTCACTGGCTAAATTACTTTTTCCCTGCTTCCCAGTGAGGAGTTACAGCCTTAGTCTTGCTTAGAGTTGCCACCAGGCAAAGGAGCCATTAAAGCCAACATCTGAGCTTGTTGGGCCATGGCACTACCCAGGGATGTTTCATCACCACAAGGTACCACAGGGAGCAGGGCAGCAGCTGTTTTGCACTGATGAGACACCTGGCCTCCCTTTCCAGCGCTAGACTGGGCATTAAAGGACACTCTGTCCCATCCTGTTATTTCTCTGGACTGCACCCATAAACCTCTGTTCTTGTTTCTAACCCATGTAGCCAGTAGTACATAAGCCCTTGCTTGACCACACAGGATGTTTATTTTGTGTTCCCAAATCATCCCAGGCTGTTTGTTCTCTCTGGCTCTTTTCCCTTCCTTCCAGTTTGTGCCTTTTTCTGTTCTTTTTTTCCTCACACCAGCAACACACAGAGGCCAGAACCTGCCTGTGTCTCTCTAGCAAACCCCAGGTTTCTTTTTGTTGCTTTCCTCCCTGAGAGCTCCCAGCAGCAAAGCAAACACCAAATTTTAATTGGAGGTAGATTCCTGAATGGAGAATTGTTGCTCCAGAGAGGGGAAAAGAGTATTAGAAACTAAATGCTTTGAATGCGACTCATCTCAGACTAATCTTATCATATCCCAGGCTGAATAGCCTCAAATGCTGTTGTCAACAAACAGACTTGCCAAGCCAGGAAATCTGATAAGGACAATGTGAGGACTACAGGTGGCTGCAACTGTCAGGCAGGTTCCCATCTGTACGAAGATAGCTTATCTCTTCTGTCAAAATGGGATACACATCCACCTCTGCTGCACAACAGCAGGGAAAAGCTAGTGAAGACTGGCTCCTTGCTCCTGAACATGCATGTAGCACTCCTTACAACACCACCCCTGAGGAACATCTCTATTACTCACTTGGACTCATTAGGAAAGGGGTGGAAATCTTTCCTGAATAGCTCTGTCAGAAACACAGCTCCCCAGAGACCTGGTTCAGGATGAGTGGAAGTGTGCCTCACACTAGCTCTGGACACCAGCAAGCAGCTGCTCAGCTGCAGGAGCAGCACAGCCACTGACAGCAGAGGGAAGAAGTCTGATAGCCCACTATTGAACCACACTGTGATACCCAGCACGCATCCTTCTCCTGAAATTCAGCCAGAGCACCGCTGCAGGGAAGCAAGGCTACTCAAGATGCAAAGCTACTCAGTTCGAAGAGGGACATGGAAAGAGAAGCAGTCTCTGCTAGGAGCATTGCCTCCTTCTGTACAGAGAAGGGGGCTTGGGCTGCAAATCAGGGACAGCAAAGATGCAACATGGTTGCCTCAAGACCCAGAATGTGTACACTGCCTTCAAAATGCCCACTGAGCTGAGGGAAAGTGTATTGCTTGAACACGTCCACTCCAGGTAGAGACAAGGCAGAGGCTGATCAAACGCACTCAGGTGTTGTTTACCTGATCCTTCCCCTGGCTGGGGGGCATGCCTATCAGTTGCACATTAAATGGGGGATATATGAGCTCTGCCCCCATTCTGCCCCCTGAGTGAGTTCCCAAACCTGATATAGTTTGGGGTGGCAGGCAGGTGACAGTGGTGTGCATGCACAGGAAGCTTTTGCAGAATCATGTGCTTCATGGGTTCCTTGTCCTGCCTGCCCAAGGCAGGACAGCCAGAGGGGCAAATTCAACGTGTCTCTGTGTCTAGGCTTGTCTAATCCCCTGCATCCAGGAGCTGGCCCCCACACCCCCATGACTTCATATTTTCTCATGGCATTTTTCCCACCCCACACGGCAGAAGGTCAAATCCACAGCATGGGGTGCAAAACACTGAGTCACAACTCAGTGTTCATCTGTAACCAGCAGACAAAGTTTCCATTTCCCATTTCCCAGTTTCAGTCTTGCGCACACACTCACCTACAACCTGTTGCATGACATTTCCCATCTTTAAAGAGGGAAATGGTGGAAAATTAGGAGGTAAATATACAGGTTGCAGGCCTCCACTTCAAAAGCCTGTCTTCTGAGGGACCTAAGCTTACAAGGTGGAGCTGTTTCGTTCTTGGCCCCAAAAGCAAGGAGCAGAACACAGCTCCCATCCATGGGGTTACAGGCGTGGCAACAATGAGGCTCTGCTGGAAACAGTCTGCAGCTCTTTCTGTCCCACAACCATGCCCGAGTGCTGTGGCCCTACCCAAAACCAAGGCAAGGAGATTGCTAGCAACCACACCGCATGAGCCAACATTCTGAGGCAGTGCTGAGGCCCAGCCCTGCTCCTGCAGTACTTACTAGGACAGATGAAAACAGAGGGATGAGAAAGGAGCCTACAAAAAGCTAGGTCCTTGGGAAATCTGTCTCCCTCCTCCTCTTGGGTCACAGTTTTCCTTTTATTCCTAGTTCAACGCCCACCATGCCCCAGCACTGGGATCACTCTGCCCTGCTGCTCCCCACCATCACCGAGAGCAGGGCAGAAGCTGGCTGCAGTGCCAGGCGGCAGAGACTGAGCAGCCTGGCTGGAGGGAGAGCACCCCCGGACTGCATCCTCTTGCTGTTTCACAGTCCCGACTCAAGCCAGCACTGAAGTTTCCTAGGGAACTTGAGGCAACTGCAGCCAAAACAGGATTGCTCTCAATGGGGGATTTTCAAGCCTGGGCCAAACCCCATCTATTTGAGCTCACCAGCTGTCACACTTGAGCCAGCTGCACAGCGGAGTGAGTACACGTGCATTCAGCACTGAGGCGCCCTGCAGCGGGAATGCCTCCTCCCTGTGCCACGTTGTAAAAGAGAGGCTGCACACGGCTCCATCTCTGAGCTCCCCGGGCGGCTGCTACACTAAATATCCCCAGCAAGCGCTTCGCTAAGTCACAGTTCGTTCTCGCCGCAATGCAGGGATGTATTCGTCATCCAGGCTGATGATTTGCCGCAGCTGGGCTCCCCGATTTGCTTCAGGACGCCTGGTTTAGTGTTGCCGATCTCTGCTCAGATCATGCTTAGATGCCCGTGAAAAATGCCTTTACAATAGCATTTTTCTTTTTCTCCCTCCTGCTGCTCTTTAGAGGCACACTGTATCTCAGCAAAATGCAGGCTTTTAAATTACTCTTTTCCCTTGCAATACTTGTGCTTTCTAGTGATGCCCCTTTCATCTGCTGGGGACAACACAGAGAGCAAGGGCTAGAGCAAGGAGTGAATCCATTCACCTTTTCCAGTGCCTCTCCTGAGTTCCAAGTGCACAGTATCGGTAGCAGATCTGTTCCAGTCTAGAGCTGATCTCATCAGCAGTGCTGTAAATGACTCTATTCAGGCTCCCCCTTGCGGGCTCGGGACCTTCAGTGCTCACTTCAGCCCCATAAATTTAAGCACGTCTCTCTGACCTGGCAGGTCATCCTCTCCCTGTTCAGGTTTTGGCCCACCAGCTACATAACCTATCAGCCCCCATGCCATGGCTATGACTGGGCTTCCATCCTGTCAGTTTTATCTCATCACTGCCTGCTGCCAATAATGTTCCTCAGCAGCAAGAGCACTCCCACATTCTCAGAGCATCCCCTGAATGGCCTGGACTCTCTTGGGAAGAAGCTATCAGCATCAGCAAAGCCCTCTGAGCCTTCCCCAGATTATAAGGATGTACTTTCACTCCCCATGCTGTCCAGTTGGGCACTACTGACATCTTGCTCAGGGGATCAAGACATCCTTCAAGTTGCCCAGTTTGGAAGGAATGCTTGAACACAAGGCAGCAGCAAGGTACATGGCTCACCTCTAACTCTGGTATTTGCTTCTTTCACTTATCTTGCTGAGCCAGTTGCTCTAATGACAGAACAACGTGGAAAGGAAATTTGGTATACAGAGGTCAAGGCAATTCCCTGAAGGAAGCAAATGCAATTACCTCCATGCTAACAACCAGGGAAACTGAGGCAGTAAGCATAGCTGAGCATTTCCCCGAGTCTTGCTTCGAGACATGCTTAATTGCAGAGATCTAGCCAGCAGGTTTTCTCATCCCTTATCCAGCATCCTGTGTCCTCATTCTGCTCCTGTAGTTGTTGAAGGACGCCTTTGATCACCTGGGACAGGTCTTCCTACAGCTGAAAGGGAAACTGCTAAAAGAAATGGAAGGGAGCAATCTTGGTGGATGACTGCATGCCACAAGAAAGTGCTGCATATGAAGGAAAGGAGACACTTCCTATTAGATTAAAGGAGCTTAAACCTGCTCGCCCTCTAGAGAAGTATGCAACTCTATGCTTGCCT
>VYZS01036685.1:7696-22917 GCA_013400695.1 Neodrepanis coruscans
TCCAAGATGACGATTTTTGTAACGGGTTTACTAACCTCATGTCTGTTCAGGAGTATTACACTCTGCTGATTATTAATACTAGAAAGTAAACATAAACAACTGTGTACAAATTGTATTTCAAATCCTGGGTGGGAGAAATGATCAAAGTTTTATTTTGTCAAGTCTGTCAAAGCTCTCAGTTTAATAACTAATAAAGGCTGAAGGGCATATTATTTATTTATAGTGGTTTAATAGAGCTTAGCATTAAAATTATATCTGGAGCCTGATCTCATGTTTGATTCTGATTGCCACTACTTTTTCTACACTATTGACCTAGCTCTAAAGTTCATTAAAATCCAGTCCTGAGCATGTTTGGACATGTGTTTTACTTTAGGCATATGGATCCTCTTGCTGACTACAGCTGGACTGTTCATGTTTAAAGTTAAGTTCTGCAAAAGCGTATCTTATAGCTCAACCTAATGAAAAAGAAAGGGGATCACACCGCATGCAACATTTGAATCCAAGAAGACGAATTTAAGAATTTTTTTTTTCTTAAAAGTCTCAAAAGCAATCAGCAGTAATAATTGAGTTCCATCAGTAAGTTGTGGCCTGAGAACCAAATTCATTGTGAAGAGTATGTTTGTTAGGTTTCCACAGCAAGTCATGGTGGAATTCAAGACTTTCTTCAGTGGTACCCAAGGTTCAAAATTCTACAAGACAAATTATGTGGCTGCCAAAAATGATGTTGTTAATAGAATTATGGACAGTAGGGTTAGAAGGACTCTGAGTGATCGGAGTTCATCTCTTGTTCAATCTTGAGGCCTCAAAACAAGATCTGCTGTATCAAAACCAATCAAGCTAAATATTTATCCAAGCTGTTATTTCAAAGCTTCCATGACACAGATTTCACACCTATCTTTGGTAACCTATCCTATAGCTTATGTCCCATTGAAAATTGTTTGGGGTGCATAGCCACAGTCCTCAAGTGGAGAGCTAGTGAGTTCTGCAGCAGCTGATGCTTAAGACAGATGGAGAAATAGTGAGGGCAAAATTCAACTTCTTCAGCTGTTCAGGCCATCTCACAAAGAAGATAAATGTATTAAAATAGTTGATGATGCAAGATGACCATTGGCCTTTTTTTTTCTATTTAAAATCCTTTTAAGCTTGAATTTACATTTTTTTGCGGCATGGCATCATGTTCTTATATGACATTGTAAAGATAACTTGTTTCAGAGCAGTTTTTAAATAATCATGCAGTAGTAAATGCATGATTTAAAAAACCCCGTAGTAAATGAAATTATTTCAAATGTGCAAGTAGCTAATAGCTTTTACCTAGCAAGATGATTCATAGCAAAGAGCGTACATTTTTCTGAGTGTATTACAGACAAATTTTATTGAATAAGGAAGCTGATACAGAAATACTAACCACTGTCACCACATGTCAGCATAACATTTCTGTGTTAAAGTACTTTAGAAAAGCTTTTCAGAAGTGTTTAGTAGGTGGCATATAGAAACACAGTATTTATGTTAGATGTCTGGAAATAATATATAATAAACAAAAAAAAATTCTTTTAAAAACCACTGTATTCTTTTCCTCAGGTCGACTTAGTAACAGGTTTAGCAATTGAAGAAGCATGTTATGCTCAGGTATGTAAATATGATTACATGAGAAGAACACAGAAAATAGACTTTATTGATGCCTGTTACGAAACATGGAAATTCAGTTAGAGATTGCCCTATGATTTCTTCTGCAAACTTTTTGTCATTCTATTTAGACTTTCCATCTACTTACTCAGATTTTTAAGAAATTCGTGGCAGGATGTGTAGTTCAAGACAATAACATGTCCCTGCCAGGACTGTTGGAGTGAAGATAGTGAAGCACTACCAGCCATATACCTAGCCAGTCATACACTACAGTGCATCTAGTCCAAGAACTGTGTTACCTTTGCTTTGTTCCAATTTAACAGGAAATAACATGAAGGACATTTCACTAACATGCCTTTAATGGCCTACGTGCTAACCAACAGAAAACTGGGAAACCTCTTTGCCTGTGAAACATAGGAATGATGTGTTTGAGATTGTATATTCTTGACTGTGAGACAAATTTTTGATGATGAAAATAGAAGCATCAGGATTAGATACTTAAGACATATTCTGATCTGATTAATAACCTCCTTCCCCGCAAAGAAGCCAAAATGAACCCAACCAAAAAATAAAAAACAAAACAAAAAAACCACCACCAAAAACCTCAAAAACAAACCCTAGATGTTCAGACATCCGTTTGGAGAAAAGATTTGAAGGTCTGAAATTGTTTCTTGGCCTTTTGCAATGCCTTTGAAATGTCTGATACTTTCCTGTGTCTGACTAGATAGCTTTAGTTTTTTTGTTGTACTGTATGTTGCATCTTGGTTGCATTGAAAAACTAGGATTTGTATGAAAGCATTATTCTTGGTATTGCTTTTGGTGTTAATAATGAGTTGTTACTCTGCTCATTGCAGACTATTCCAACAAAAGATAGAATTGAAGGTCTTCTTGCATTTAAGGAGAAGAGACCTCCTCGCTACAAGGGAGAATAAAAGAATCTGATGCCTTTAAAATACAGGGGGATAAAAGTACTTCTCTGAGGACCATTAAAGTGCATTTTGCATTCACATCTGGAATATCACAGTCACCAAAGTAACAGCAAGTCATACAGAGGTTACATTTTGGATGTCCCTACTTCTACAGAGCCCAGATAGAAATGTGTGTATGTATGTGTCAACTCATGCTCAGTTTCTGATGGTTGATCGTGCATTGGCAAGGTCACAGGTTCATGCAGCATTTTTAAAATTTTGCGTGCATGGAACATTCCATTCCACAATTGAAAAAATTCTGTAAGTTCTTTATGTAGACAAAAGGTATTTGTGATGTTTTACATAAATCTGCTGTATTATTTTGTCAAAGCAAAAGCAACTACTGAACACCAAAAATAAAAGATTGTACCAAATATGTATTTGAATGATCCTGTATATCAACAAAAATTATATTTGCGTATTCTATCCGAATATGTACGTTGTTAATAAAGCTAAGGGAAATGGAAAAGATTATTGTTTGGAAAATGTTAAGCTTCGTTTATCTTATTTACACTATTCTAAGTAAAATGAAATTCACTTTAGCACATGATGGTGCCCTTTTGTTGAAGTTGTTGCCATTATATTCATTTAATTGCATTAAGTGAAGACATTCCCAAGGCCAGCTTTTAATTATCTATTTTTGTATGTTAAACCTGTCTTTGTCTTGCATTCTTCCAACATGATCAGCACTGTCAGCTGTGAAGGAACTTTATTTCACATGTTTTTCAGTTATTGTAAATATTTGATGATTGTATTAAAGATGGTTGTAGACAGATGTAATTAATATGCTGTTAAAGAAACTAGAATTATCTTAGTCTTCAGAGTATTCCTTTTGCAGGTTCTAAGAATATATATTTGTATACAATGGGGATGATACTGAAATGTTCTTTATTCTATGATGGCCTCAGAGTTCTTTTCATACATTTAAAGAGAAACGCAGAAGTAAGAAAACTGTTGTGATTCATACTATATATTTACAGAGGACATATAGCAAATGTGTGGAACTAACCTTGTAGAAAGTATTTTTGTTAACTTGGCTGGAAAATAAACATGGCTTAGCAGTGGAGGCTGTCTTCTTATATGAAAACAAATTTCTTTGTGTTTGGTTTATGAAACTTGTAAGTCCTTTGCTGTTTCTGGGACATTAACTATGGTCACTGTCCATATATATGATGATAAAGCAGCTCATCAACATGAAATGACAAGAACTCATTTAAATTCATATTTAGATGTACCATTAGATGTAAATCGATTATAGCTGGTAGAGCTCACACTTTGTTGACTGGTAAACTTGCTGAGTTTATCATTTCATGCACAATAATTTGCAAATAAAGTCCTGGTGCTTGTTTTGATAGTCATATAAAGCCTAGAGGGTCATTTTCTCATGTTTTTGAAATGCTAACATGTCATTTTCATTTTTACTGACTAAGAAATAATTATGTTAATAGGAAAAAAAAAATTAAGTCTGTGCTGACAGATTTCTGTTTCATGGCTTTGATACACAGTCTGGTTATTGAGCTGCCTCTTTTTCTAACAAGCACTAAGTAGCTTCTGTGAATGTCTATCTGAAAACATCCAATAACCTTAAATACTGTGGCATAAGACTGTGTAGATTCATGTCTTTAACTGGTAGTTTAGATCTCAGAAAATAATTCTGCTGTCGCAGTGGTCTCTATTCCTTTTCTCAGAAGATAGTGTCATATCATAGCAATTAGAGTCTATTTTTGAAGACAACAGTTTGAGTATTTTTAGAAAATGAGTATTAGTAGGACAATTTTAAAGGTAATTTGGAACGATGAACGTTGAAATAGTTCTGAAGGAACAATATTTAGCAAAAGATGTGTTAATCACTCTTATTAAGTGACGTGTTAGGATGGCTGCAGTACTCATGACTAATAGCAATATTAGAACTCTGCTTCCACAAGAGGGTAATTTGTAACAAAAACGCTCTTATAAAGGCTAACTTATCCGTATGAAAGGTATGATCTGGCAAACCCTCCTTCAAGCACTTTTAACCTTGACTCTTTCAGTTCCTGGTAAGGCCAAGCTTTTCTCCACAGTACCTCATGGATGAGTGAGCCCTGGTCCCTTCTGGTTTCCTGGAAGGTTATCTCATTGTCCCTACACAGAAGCATTTTTTACTCCTGCTGAGCTCAAGTGGATAGTGAGTTTTTCTGCACTTCACTGAGTTGGATATAGAAAAGTTAAAATACAGGTAGATCTGTTACCTTCAGCTGCTAACCTTTCAGTAGTGTAAGTTGTCTAGAAATTCTCAGTTTCATGCAGAAGTTAATGTGTGACTTTATATAAAATGTATGATTTTAGCCTTTAGTCTATTAAGACATTTGTGTTTTCAATATTATTGAAGTATCTTATGTCCTTAGTAGTTTAACTAAATTTCTGGATGAAATTTTCATGATTGTCTGCATGGCTTAAATCAGTTCAATGTTTTAAAGTAGCTCACCTATGAAGAAATATGGTGTTTTATTTATTCTGAGTTTATGTAGTGATACAGTTAAGAGCTCTTGGAGATGTTGTTCTACGGAATATTTTTAAGACATTTGCTGAGCCATTGATGCCCAATTCTTGAAATTCTAGCAGTCTGTGTGGATTACTACACCAACATTCATATCAATGCTTTTCTAGAACTCCTTTTAACCAATTGCATTCAGAATAGTAAATATCAGGATGTATAATTCTAAGATGCTTCATGTTTTACTCAGTCACTGCTCCTTGGTACATTTAGTCATAATCAGATTCATTGAAGAGAGCAACTCAGGAGAGGGCAGAATATCATGCTACTTGGAGTCTGGTTTTGGGAGACTTAGAGAGTAAAGTAAGCGATTTGAAAAAGTGTCACTTCATGTACCAAGCCCAACTCATAGATGTAAAGTGAAAAGAGTAGTTGAAATATCTTAATTTATTAACACACATACTTTTTATTTCATTCCATTTCCATGTAAGCAAGTCCCTGAAAAGGTGTCTGCTGAGATTAGAGAGGGAATTTATTTACAATTTTCAAAAATATACTTGAAGACCATTGTGGTGTGCATTGAACAAGATGTACTTTCCTATCTCATTTGTGGAATTTTAGCCTTGTGGTTGTACCTTACATCACTGCTGAAAAGCTGTAGTGCTTCATTGTCTACTGAGGCTGATACAGTCAGTGTACTCAAGGTGTGATAATGTTATGATGATGTGGCTATTTTAAGATGTTCTTTTTCTGCAGAATTCTAGACACAGAACTGTCTCCAGAAGTGAGAAAAAGAATCATTTCAAACAGATAAACAAAAAGAAGAGTTGTATTCAGCTAAAGGTAATGAAATTCCTCTTGTGTACTTTGAGGGATTACAATTACTAGTTTTTCTGTCTGTGCTGGTTTTTTCTGTTGGCTGTTCTTTCCTCTGGGTCTGAAGCTTGGATATGAGTGTGCAGGGAACACTTTGAAGAATTTGTATGGGTTGTTTTCAGTTTAAGAACATTGGTATTTTATAAGCAAAGTTAGTAAAGTTTAAAAAAATTTGCTGAAAGGTCTTCAAAAGATGTAATCAGGGATCACTGTGTTATCACTGAAGTTAAGGTAATATACCTTATTTATTATAGATTTAAATCATGTTCAGTTTCAAGCTTGGAACAGAGTTCAATTGAAATTTCTTTACTTATGCAGAATGTGCTGGGTTTACACAATGTATTCATTATGCTTTATAATATATGTGTGTGTATACTGACTTGTCATATGCATGTATATGCATGTGTAGGTGTGTATGCATATGTGTACATATAAATACAATTACCCAGACTCTCACGCAAGACCAAATTCCATCAGAATGTGATACCACTATTCTGTTCCACTAAGTTCTGAATTTGTTTGTGCAAGAACACTACCAACAAAATACCTCACACATACAGTGACTGCTATGAGTGGCCATACTTACCATGTGTTCTGTAGCACAGAAATTCTGCCACAAGAGCTGCAGTCCAGTAGTAAGGGGGTACATGCCTGTTATCTTGTATCTCATGTACATATGGTAGTTCAAGGCTGGAATAAATGTAGCAGAAGTCAAAGTGAGTTCTTAAGTTTCAACAAAGGTGTGGCATCCAGATAGCACATTCCTCTCAGTCCTATAATATCGTTTGCTCCTGCAGTTTGGAGAGGCCTACAGCAATCATGAGCAGCTCATTAATCAACAACTGTGGTAGATTATAAGTTCAGTCTCTACCCCCCTTACATAAGTCTAGACTTAGATTTCATCTTCAGCTTTTATCTAGTAGATAATTCTTCCAAGGACACTCATTCACAAGGGTAGAAATATTATGTTAAAAGAATTTATTACAGAGGGTGTGAACATTCTATATCAAAGTTAAGTCCAATTGCAGTAGTTGAGTTCAAAATAGTATATTAACCCTCTAAGGCATAGTCTGTGTATGCATGTTTATAAACTCTTCAAAGTTCTGCCTAGTGAATAATAACTACCCTTTGATTATAATTTCTGAGGCATATGGTAATAAAGGTTTTGTAACATTAAAGAGCTGAGAATATGGTGCAGTTTTCTTGCATAATATAACCACTTTCAAAAGAACATGAAAAGTTTGTTATTTTTTTAGGGAACTTATACGTCAAATTGTTGCTTCTTTATTTTGGCAACTGCTAATTGATTTAACATTTTCCCTTAAGCATAAGGAACTTTGTGATATCATCTTTGGCTCAATGCTTTCTAACATGTTAAAAACTCTGATGCCAGTTTGTCGTGGTTTTACTACTAAAAAGAGTGGTCCTGACAAGAGATGTCCGAGAGAAGCCACGCACACCCAAAAAAGAAAAAAAACCACACAAGTAACACAGTTTATTTCACACACACAGAAAACCGACAATAAAGTGCAAAAATAAAAAAGAAAAACCCAAAACAGACAAATTAAGCTTTCCCAGGGCTCGTGTTGGGATGGGAATGCTCTGGAATAGTGCTGGTCTCTCTCTTGGGGCTCCGGAAGAGACGCCGGGATAATTAGAGAAGGCCCGCGACCGACCTGAGGACCTACAGCAGCACGAGCCTCCGCTCAGCTTTCTGAAGAAAAACACTCGACAGTTAGAAACCGCGAGCCCCCATCGCCATCCCTTCCCCAGCCCCGGGAAGGGATTTCAATGCTGATGAAAAAAAATGTGGCCTTTAAACCTGGGCTATGGCCGCGGGAATCACTAATCCGCCCGCCCAGGAAAATACCACAAGGAAAAAAAACCGAAAAAACCCCACGACCCCGCAAGAGTCCACCCCCCAGGGAATGCCACACCGGGCTGCTGCTGCGGAATCGCTGATCCGTCCCCCACGCGGACATTATTCTCGGTGCGAAGACGAGGAGCGATGCTACCACGGCCGTCTCCCGAGCCAAAAAGAGGAAGATGGCGTCCACTCTCCCTTTTTTATAGGGGACCCTTCTTTGCGCATGCGCAGATGGCCCCTAGGGGGCCGGTCTTTTCTGCGATTGGCTGATTAGCGTTCGGGCCCCGCCCCGAGTACGGTCCCGCGTGCTCCCCAGTCACTCAGGGGAATGCCAGGACGGAACGGCCGGAAGCGACTCACGGGCCAGAAGTGCAGACCGATCATGGCAGCGCCCTCAATGCCCCCGCCACATCAGCAAAAGCCACCGCCATGGCTGCAGCCCTGGGCGCCTGCGGCCCCGGATGGCGTCCCAGGGAGCTCCGGTACTTCCTCCAGGTCGCCCCGACCCGTGCCTGACCCAGCCGCATGCGCCGGGACAGCTGCATGGTGGCTGCGGCACCCCCGCCGCCATCGCCGGCACCGCCACCGGCGTGGCCGCTGCGCGGGGGTCTGCCGCCATGGCACAGCCACACCGTGCTCCGAGGACAACCGCGCCACCCCGCGCGGACACGATGGGGAAAGGGGAACCACTGAACCCACGCCGCAGGCGGGGAATGCAGCCATGCTGGGGACCAGCCCCGTCCCTGCCCGCCATGGCCCGGGAAAACAGGACGGCCCCGGTTCCCCCCCCTGGCTGGGGCCCCCGGGAACGGGTGGCGAGGCTGCACCGGGCGGGCCCTGCCCTGGCCCGTGGGGCCTCACACGGGACCGGGGGGGCCGGTCCCGCACTCACACACACACCCTTTCCCTGGCCAGCAGGGAATGGGGGTAGGGGAGAAATGATTTTTTTTTCTAACCCACAACACAGTTGTACAATTTTTTTTTAAAAAACTGAGTCTCTTTCATGCAGCTTAGAAAGACAAAGTTAAAAAAATCTAATTGTAAGGAGAGAGTTGTGAAGGTTGTGTTTTTATTGTGTATATAAGTTCATAATACATTATATAGTTGTATGAAAAGAGTTTGACTTTTGTTTGAATCTTTTGTGTAATAAGTCTCTAATGTAGGGACTGTTGTCTTCAAAGCTGATCTGTAGCTGAACTGCTTTTGTAAACACGTGCAACTATCCCCCTCAGGGTCTGTGATTCACATTGTCCTGTAGTTGTCATCCTCCTCTTCCTCCAAGTAGTGGTGAGAGCCAGGAGGCACACTTCTAAGAAGCGGTGGGTCTAGAAAGGGTGGCTAGGAATGAGGTTTTGTAGGGTGAGTTGAGGCTGTATGTTTTAGTCACAGTCCACTTGAGCAGAGTCATATCTAGTATCTTCATTGTCCTAGGGTAAAAAAAAAAAAAGTAAGTAAAAACGGTCTTTTTTCCTACCGCATGGGAGCCGACAGCCGGGTGGTGGGGGGACAGCCCACTCCACCGCCTGCTCGGACCGGGAGCTGCCCGGAGCCAGCAGTGGAGGGCTGCAAGTGGCACCTGCGCCCGCCTGGTTTTTGGTAGCCTCTTTCCCTCCCGGCGGGGAGCGGCAGCTCATCCCAGTGCGCTGCGCTCTGCGGGGGCGGCGGGGGGAGCGGCGGTGTGGCGCTGCTCAGCTCGGCACGGCCGCGCCAGCGTGCGGCGACCCCGCGGCGGGGCCGCTTCCCCCACCCCAGCAGCGGCGGCACAGCATGGCACGGCACAGCTCAGCCTGGCGGGTACGCTGCAGTGGCGCGTGGTACCTTCCAGGGTGGGGAAAGCGCAGCATGCATGGTCAGTCGCCGGGCTGGCCTGCCCGCCGCTTCCCCATCACCCGTTCCGCGGCCGTGCGGCGGCAGTGGCGTTGCTCAGTGTGCGTCCCTCGGAGCAGCATCAGCCATGGGTCAGCGGGGCGAACATGGCAGCGCACGCCGCTAGGAACCGCCGCTGGAAGTACAGCCCCAGTCCCAGGCCGGGATCGGCCATGGCCCCACTCCAAGCCCCGGCACGGCCCCGCACGGCCCTGGCCTCACCCCAGGGAGGAGCCGCACTTGTTCTGTGGAGGCGGCAGCACCGGCGGCGGTGCCGGCCCGGCACCAGTGGCCACATGGTGCCTGGCGGCAGCCGCCATTAGCAGAAAATGCCCTCCCGGCGCATGTGTGGTTTCCGGGCGGGCGCAGCGTTTCCCATGAACAGCTGCGTGCACGGGGCAGGCCCCCCGGGGTGCTGACCAATCATGGGAAAGGCCGGCCCCTGGGGCCCATCTACACATGCACGGATCAGGACTCCCTATAAAAAGGGGAGAGTGAGCGCCATCTTTCTCTTTCGGCTTTGGATACCCTAGGGGTAACTTCGCTCTTTGCCGCTGTGCCGGGGCCTACGTCCACATGGAGGACGGATCAGCAGTTCTGCCGTGGCAGCTTGGTGTGATATTTCCTGGGAAGGGGGGGANCATGAACAGCTCCACAAAGTGGATTTTTCTGTATAGGTTGATTACAGCATCTGAGTTGTGACCCTTATGACTAGTAGAGTTCATAACATCCAGACATCATTCCTAGACTGTCTGTATACCATACAAAGAGGGAGCCACAAAAATGGCATAATGTGAAGGGTTCTGTCTAAGTTACTAGTTCATAAATGGACAAAACATGATTTTTTTCCACTTTCGGTGGAAAGAAATTTCTTCGTTTTAGATTCTAACCCCTTTTTACAAATCTCACCTGAAATGAGTCCTTTTTTGAAAAAGTTAAGAGTATATGCTGCGGACCCACCATCTATGTAATTGCTCAGTAGATGAAGGACTCAGGAAACACCAAAGCAATTCAGTTTCTTCTCTCTCCTTTCACTTAGTTCACCTGAGCCAAACTCTCCTGCAGTAGTGACCTGTATGGATGCTCTGAAGTGACTCCTGATGAATTTTTCTACTTTAATTATTTATTCTGTAAGTTAATTTATTGAATGTAGTGATAATGACATTCACTTATTAGTTTCATGAGATAAAGCCTTTCTTGCAGTCCCTCATGCAGCAAGTATCACACTGGGTTTTTTTAACAGATGACATAGTAAGGATGAGAGTCCTGCTCACTTTCCTCTTGTCTCTAGCATCTCCTTTGTGCTGTGTGGAGTCCTGTCTCCTAAACATGAGGATGCTTACTAAGTCTGACTCCTTAGGTGTGGAAGGTATAGTTCCAAAAGGCCTTGGATACAGCACATTCTAATTGCTGATGCCTAATATTATCACTTCCTGGTGAAGAATCTCAGCAGGATTTTTTGGAATGTAAATTTTGAACTATGACAACTGTCTCTGTATAGACATAGTCTTAGTGCGCATTTTGTGATTGTGCTTCTAATCTGCTTTACTCTTCAGGATTCTTAGTTAAGCTTGAAAATACTTCCTTGAAGCAAAGAATATCAGAAACCACTTTACGTGCTGGTATCCCCAAAGTAGTCAGGCTGTCATCAGTGAGGTAGAAGGAAACACTAGCAAATCAGAGGTGAGGTGATATAGTAGAAACAGTGGCATAGCTGTAGTTGGCTGTGCTAAAAAAAGTTGTATGAAGTGGTTTATTCTAGCTCAGTAGCCTGATTCTGCCAACAGACACAAATAGGCTGTGTATAAGACTCTGTGTGTGTGTGTGTGTGTGTGTGTGTATGTGCATAATATATAAAATATATGTCCATATGTCCATTCTGCTTCCACCACATAGTTTTAAGGTTGTTTGTAGAAGCTGTTAAGGCATTGATTCTATTGCTAAAATAACTCACTTAAACCACATCTCCACAGGTATGTGTGTTTAGAGTTACAAAAACATTTTGTCCTATACATGTTTTTATATTTCATATAATTGCAGCATATTTATCTGAAGTATTTCACAAGTCTACTTTTGTGTAATACTAGTAGAAGATTAAGTAATAGCTGCTTACTAGCACTATTGCACAAGAACATCAAATATTATTCTGACGTTCTGAGATTTGAGGTACCAAGCACTCTTTTGGCTGCTTTGTTCCTGTGACCTTTATGCTCTTCTAGTTAATACAGCAGTCCTGTAACGATGCACATGTTTTCCTTTACACAAATGCCAGTAATCACTTGAGAAGGGCACTTGATTCCAGTTTTGATGGGCAGTGCCTGTAATGGACAAAGATAGTGTATCCAGTCCAAGTTGGCTGTCTTTATGCTTTGCAGTGCCAAAAACTTCAAAGCTTCTTCCTTTTAGAACTCTGAGGCAATACAAGTTTGTGTTTCTTCATATCATGAAACTTAATTATTGGCAATAAGCAACTGCTGGCAGGAGCAGCACATCACATGGCTCCTTTTCTGCTTTAGAAAAGGTCAGCATATGGCATAAACACTTTGCTGTATTATGCAGCCTTGTACTCTGATCACATAACACATGCTTCAGAAAGCATTATGCAATGTTAGACTCACTGATTAATGACTGCTTGCACAAGAAGTTTTTCATTACCCCAAATGCTAGCATCCTGGGAATGATTAACTTTGTGACATAACTCTCATCACATAAATATGGAAGATTCAAACATAGCCTCAAAATAACATGTTTCAGAAATAACTGAACACTTTCCTGCTTAGTACTGTGTACAGTACTTGATTAACAACTGCTTTAATCCTTCAGAGTTGAATAGAAAAGCCTGTTTGTGAGAACTGAAAGCAAGATTTATTTCTAGGGTTTAAAGTTTTACCCAAGACGAATTTTTGCACACAGCAGCATCTCATTTGCAGTGTTTTTCCTCTGCTTGTGTAAGTTTGAATTTCCTGAGAAAAAGCTGTGCCAAGTGTTTTCAGTGTTCAGCCAGTGAGTTAAACAGAACAAGTCAAACCTAGCCCTTATTTAGCACAGCAACTGCATATATGTAAAGTGACTCACTCCAGTGTGTTCAGTAGTACAGTACATGCAGTTGTATGCTTAAATCAGCACAGTAATAGCAGATTAAATTCCCAGTAATTGCTGATGTTTCTGCAGGCAGAGTAAGAAAGCAAAATGTGGTACTAAATGAAGTGCCTTGCAAACTTACAGCCTGAATATCGCTATACATTCACATTTAACATTTTCCTATTCTATTGATTACTCATTCCATGTTCAAATATTGCAGATTCCTATGTTAAAAAGCATTATGACAGTGCATCACTCACATTACCATCTTCAGAATATACAAAAGAGGAAAAGCCTCTATAAAAAGAAATGTTCCATACCAAATTCCTTCACGTAGGAAAATTCATCCTATGGTTTGAAGTAATTGCACAAGTTACCTGTGTTTCAACAGCTTTATTAAGGAGAAAGTTGGTGTGCCTGCTTGGAAATTCAAGATCAGTTTTCACAAGGAAATAACTACATTAAACTTGCACTTACTAATTTGCCTTTAAAAAAAAGGAGACATATGCTTTTTTTAAGATTCTTTCTCCTGTAAGTAATCCTACTCATGAACAGACACATTAAATAAAGGTATTTAAAATCCTTGTAATAGGGGGTATAGTTTAGGATGCCACCACATTAATTGCATGTGTGCCACTTCAGAAATAATCTTCATTGAGAATAAGTAGAGAAGGTAAACATTGACCTTCTGTATATTAACTTTAGTTTTTGCCTTTTCCTGCATTCAAGTTCCTACAAGCAGTAGCAAAGGCTAAAGGAAATGGCCTCTGACTAAGCATTAGCTACTAGCATGCCCTCATTATAGTTAAGGACTCTTATTCTTGCCTAGCCTACGTGCAGAGCCAGCTAGTCTTTCAGCTGTGATGACGAAATGCCATGCATTTCTTCCTGGAATAGTACGCAGATAAGAGGCCACTTTTTATGCTGAGGTTTCAGATGAACTCCACTAAGGGTTTCAAAATACTCTGTCACAATTATATCAGGTTTCTTTAGCAACCAGTTAATTTCAGACACTTTTAAGATGAAAAGAGATGTTAGTTTATTTCCCTTGTGGTTTCACTGTTTAAACCTTTAACAGGATATGACATGATTGTTTATATGTGGCCTGAATTTATTAATTTTAAAGAAAAATACCAGTTAAAATTGGATCCATGCCTTTTTTGAAATTTGCATTATTTGTGGTCTCTTTTGTGTACCTAAAACTGGATAGAAGAAACAAAAAAAATTCTATACCGAGATATGCTGCTAGAAAGATCGTGTTGTGCAAACTCAGTGATTGAGTACTTTGAACTCATTCTGGGTCCAGCAGAAGCTGAGAGTTTTCAGAACCTTACAGCACAAAAGGTTAATCCTTTATCCTAGGGTTGGGTTCAGATGCTAGGACATGTGTGCACAGTATGAGCCCAGTTGACGTAAGTATTTCTTAGCAGTGGTGGGAGAACCTGTTTGTGACATAATTTTGCAGCTTTGGTGCCTGTTTCAGTGATTCCATGCAGTTTTAGTGGGATCAAACAAATATGAAAACATCCAGACTGTAAAAGAAAGAAATCTATGAAGTGCTTGTTTCAGACTGAGAAATAGCTTTAGAACCAGCAATAAATGTATGTTGTTGTGAAGAAAGGAATATATTGTTTGTAATAACCTATGGATCCTACGCAGGTTATATAGCACTCTTTGCTCACCCATAAGCTCTAATGAAACATTTGCAATCTCTGATATGCTCCATTTCCATTGTATCTGAATGCCACTTCTGATAGATTTAGTCAGTAGGAGGTAGAGTCTTATGACAATAAATCTGAGTAAATCACAGCCCAAATAAGTAATATGAATAAAATCCAACCCAAAATGGCCTCTCTCCATCACTTCCCATGCAGTTCCCTACATTTACTAGTATCTCATTAACTGGTAACTAAAAGCCCAATTCAGTTTCCTTTTAAGACAACAAAATTTTCTTTTTCCATTTACATAATGGAATTTGGATCACATCTTACTTCTGTAATCTTATTTCTTTAATGCCTTCCAAATAAATGCATAATTCCCAGTGAGATCACTAAGAGTCTTGGTTACTCATAGTCTGTTTTTCGGTTTTTTTGTTCTTCGTTGAAGAGGATCCCATTTGAAAATGTCATGAGAATACTAGAGTTTTCAAATATAACACTTTCTTTAATTACTTTCTTTTTTTCCCTATCTGGAAAAGTTCCTTGTTACTGACTACTGACTCCCGTAAAATTTGTTAGAAATGGCACTTGTTAAATACAACTACTTCCAAAATGTCTTCATTTTTTAAACTTGGTTGTTTATAACTTGTCATATGTGTTATTTGAAGTATCTTGCAGTGTTTTGTCCCATCTTTAAAAGATTTGATCTTAATCTCCGAAAAAGATGTTGGTTTTTATTGGAGTATCAAGGGGGAAAAAAGAACTAAACCAAAGTACCTTTATTGAAAATGATACTGTCCTGGTTTTGG
>VYZS01036687.1:0-34595 GCA_013400695.1 Neodrepanis coruscans
TCTTGGCCACAGCAACCACAAAGGGATCAAGGTTAAAAATCTCTGGTGACAGGAGAAAAAGTGCCAGCAAAACCTCAACTCTGGACATAAGGAGAGCAGACTTCAGGTTGCTCAGGGAATCAGTAAGGTCCCCTGGGAAATTGTTTTTGCAGATGCTGGGGTCCATCAATGCTGGTCACTCTTCAAAATCATTTCCTAAGAGCATAGGAACAGGCAATTTCCAAATGCCAGAAGTCAAGAAGGCAAGGCAAATGGCTGGCTTGGCTGAGCAGGGACCTTCTCTTGGAAATAAGGCAAAAAAAGAAGATGTTTGCCCAGTGGAAGCAAGGTCAAGTGACATGGAAAGAATACAGAATGCTGCTTGCCATTGTAGGGAGAAAATTCATGCAGCCAAAGATCAAATGGAGTTGAAGCTAGCCAGGAATGTGCGGGACACTAAAAAAGAGCTTTTTCAAATACATTAGTGGCAATGGGCAGTATAGAAATACCATTGGCCCATTACAAAATGAGGATGATCACCTCACAAAGAGGGACAGACACATGGAAGAAGTGTTTAACTCTTTCTTTGCCTCTGTCTTCAACATGGGTGACGGACCAAGGGAGTCTCAGTGTCCTGAGCTGGAGGAACATGACTGTGAGAGTAATTAACTTCCAGTCAACCCTGAAATTGTGTGGGATCAAGTGCTCCAGCTTCCTAGAAATTTATGGGGTCTAATGGGATTCGTACCAGAATCATCAAAGAGTCAGCTGATATCATCACAAAAACCTCTCTCAATGATTTTTAAGCAGTCTTGGGAATCCAGAGATGCCCCAGCTGACTGGAAGCTGATGAATGTTGTCCTAATTTTCCAGAAGGGCAATAAGGAGGACCCTGGAAACTACAGGCCTGTCAGTCTCACTTCAGTGTCTGGCAAAGTTATGAAGAAGATGGTTCTAGCAGATATTGAAAAACACCTGAAAGTCAACCCAGTCACTGGTAACAGCCAGCACGGCTTCATGAAGGGAAGGTCTTGCCTATCAAACCTGACTTCCTTTTATGTCAAGGTTACTGACCTAGTTGATCAAGGGAAACCAGTTGATGGAATCTTCTTGGATTTCAGTAAAGATTTTCATACTGTCTCTCACAGGATCCTTCTGGATTGTTCAGGAAGGAATTGTGGGAACAGCTGAACAATGTCCAGCACACAGCTGGATAAACACATCATGGAGTGGGTGAGCAATTGGCTCAGGGGTTGAGCACAGAGGGTAAGAATGGATGGAGTAACATTGAACTGGTGACCTGTCACTAGTGGGGTTCTGCAGGGCTCCATTGTAGGCCCTGTGCTCTTAAACATTACAAATTCCTTGGAAGCAGGACTGGAAGGGATGCTGAGCAAGTTTGCAGATGACACAAAACTGAGAGGATCTGCCGACTCCCTGGAAGGCAGAGAGGCCCTGCAGAGAGACCTTGACAAATTACAGGACTGGACAATCACCAATCATGTGAAGGTCAACAAGGGAAAGTGCTGGAATCTGTGGCTGGAATGGGGCAACCCAGAATATACATACAGTCTTGGGAATGAGATGCTGGAAAGCAGTGCTGTGGAAAGGGACCTGGGGGTCCTGGTTGATGGCAAGCTGAACATGAGTCAGCAATGCCCTGACAGCCAGCAGGGCCAGCAGGGCCTGGAGGGCATCAGGTAAAGCAACAGCAGCTGGTCAAGGGAGAGGTCCCGCTCTGCTTTGCTCTGCACTGGGTCAACCTCACCTTGAATATTGTGTACAGTTTGGTCACCACAATATAGGAAAGATACTAAGCTATTGGAGAGTGTCCACTTGGTAGTTTAGTAGCTGTGGATATCCTGAGTTTCTGCCTGATATTTAATAGTAAAAGTGCTTACTTCATTCCTATGCAGTGTTGTTGATTCAATGTTGTTTCAACATCTGTTGTTAAGCCCTAATCTTTAAGTGTATTTAAGTACTCAAACCCCTTACTGCTCAGGGTGTTCATGCTCAGGCACTGGCCATGGGGGCTGCAGAGCGGTGTCTGTGAGAAGAGGCCAAGGCTGCTCCAGGCCAGACACAGTCAGTTCCAGCTGGTTCCCACAGGGCACAGCCAAGGCCCTTGGTCACAATGGTGGTGGTGCTTCAGTGAAAGAGTTCTAAGAAATGGAAAAAGGCCTGACAGAGAGGAAGGTAGGAACAAAAATTAGTGGAAAACAGCCCTGCAAAAACCCAGGTCAGAGAATAACATCTGAGAGGTTGGTCAAGAACTCCATTAATTGGCAATAAATTAAATTTTTCTTCCCCAAGTGGAGACTGTTTTCTCTGTGACAATAACTGATATGATCTCTCTGTCCTTCTTTCAACCCATAGGCTTTTATCTTATTTTGTTCCCCCTGTCCTGTTGTGGAGGGGGAGCATGAGAGCAGCTGGTTGCCATCTGGCAGACAGCCCATGTCACCCTGCTACATGTATTTATATTGAGTGGCAGTTACACTGATTTCATTTAGGAGTTTGATCATAGCATAACTATTCTGCACTGCAGCCAGGCAGACCTGTGCACAGGGTTCCTGACCAGTCAGAGCCTAAAACAACCAAATAACTGTTCAGATCATATATCAGCCAATTTAAATGGATGTTTGCCAGTGTGGACTTTTATTCTGATGTTGTTTGCCTACTCTACCACTGCTTTTTATGATATTTTTAAGAGCTTAATGTTTTCAAGACTTCATCTCAGTAAGCTATAAGTCTTTTCATCTTTAATGCAGAGGAAAAATCTCCAAAGGCTTCAGAGACAACAGGTGCCATCACATAGCATTTCATCTTGATCTAAACAGCATGAAATTGTATATTTTGTATACCCGTGACTCTTGCCATCTGCTCCTAAGATCAGGTGNTCAAGGTTACTGACCTAGTTGATCAAGGGAAACCAGTTGATGGAATCTTCTTGGATTTCAGTAAAGATTTTCATACTGTCTCTCACAGGATCCTTCTGGATTGTTCAGGAAGGAATTGTGGGAACAGCTGAACAATGTCCAGCACACAGCTGGATAAACACATCATGGAGTGGGTGAGCAATTGGCTCAGGGGTTGAGCACAGAGGGTAAGAATGGATGGAGTAACATTGAACTGGTGACCTGTCACTAGTGGGGTTCTGCAGGGCTCCATTGTAGGCCCTGTGCTCTTAAACATTACAAATTCCTTGGAAGCAGGACTGGAAGGGATGCTGAGCAAGTTTGCAGATGACACAAAACTGAGAGGATCTGCCGACTCCCTGGAAGGCAGAGAGGCCCTGCAGAGAGACCTTGACAAATTACAGGACTGGACAATCACCAATCATGTGAAGGTCAACAAGGGAAAGTGCTGGAATCTGTGGCTGGAATGGGGCAACCCAGAATATACATACAGTCTTGGGAATGAGATGCTGGAAAGCAGTGCTGTGGAAAGGGACCTGGGGGTCCTGGTTGATGGCAAGCTGAACATGAGTCAGCAATGCCCTGACAGCCAGCAGGGCCAGCAGGGCCTGGAGGGCATCAGGTAAAGCAACAGCAGCTGGTCAAGGGAGAGGTCCCGCTCTGCTTTGCTCTGCACTGGGTCAACCTCACCTTGAATATTGTGTACAGTTTGGTCACCACAATATAGGAAAGATACTAAGCTATTGGAGAGTGTCCACTTGGTAGTTTAGTAGCTGTGGATATCCTGAGTTTCTGCCTGATATTTAATAGTAAAAGTGCTTACTTCATTCCTATGCAGTGTTGTTGATTCAATGTTGTTTCAACATCTGTTGTTAAGCCCTAATCTTTAAGTGTATTTAAGTACTCAAACCCCTTACTGCTCAGGGTGTTCATGCTCAGGCACTGGCCATGGGGGCTGCAGAGCGGTGTCTGTGAGAAGAGGCCAAGGCTGCTCCAGGCCAGACACAGTCAGTTCCAGCTGGTTCCCACAGGGCACAGCCAAGGCCCTTGGTCACAATGGTGGTGGTGCTTCAGTGAAAGAGTTCTAAGAAATGGAAAAAGGCCTGACAGAGAGGAAGGTAGGAACAAAAATTAGTGGAAAACAGCCCTGCAAAAACCCAGGTCAGAGAATAACATCTGAGAGGTTGGTCAAGAACTCCATTAATTGGCAATAAATTAAATTTTTCTTCCCCAAGTGGAGACTGTTTTCTCTGTGACAATAACTGATATGATCTCTCTGTCCTTCTTTCAACCCATAGGCTTTTATCTTATTTTGTTCCCCCTGTCCTGTTGTGGAGGGGGAGCATGAGAGCAGCTGGTTGCCATCTGGCAGACAGCCCATGTCACCCTGCTACATGTATTTATATTGAGTGGCAGTTACACTGATTTCATTTAGGAGTTTGATCATAGNGCAGTGCTGTGGAAAGGGACCTGGGGGTCCTGGTTGATGGCAAGCTGAACATGAGTCAGCAATGCCCTGACAGCCAGCAGGGCCAGCAGGGCCTGGAGGGCATCAGGTAAAGCAACAGCAGCTGGTCAAGGGAGAGGTCCCGCTCTGCTTTGCTCTGCACTGGGTCAACCTCACCTTGAATATTGTGTACAGTTTGGTCACCACAATATAGGAAAGATACTAAGCTATTGGAGAGTGTCCACTTGGTAGTTTAGTAGCTGTGGATATCCTGAGTTTCTGCCTGATATTTAATAGTAAAAGTGCTTACTTCATTCCTATGCAGTGTTGTTGATTCAATGTTGTTTCAACATCTGTTGTTAAGCCCTAATCTTTAAGTGTATTTAAGTACTCAAACCCCTTACTGCTCAGGGTGTTCATGCTCAGGCACTGGCCATGGGGGCTGCAGAGCGGTGTCTGTGAGAAGAGGCCAAGGCTGCTCCAGGCCAGACACAGTCAGTTCCAGCTGGTTCCCACAGGGCACAGCCAAGGCCCTTGGTCACAATGGTGGTGGTGCTTCAGTGAAAGAGTTCTAAGAAATGGAAAAAGGCCTGACAGAGAGGAAGGTAGGAACAAAAATTAGTGGAAAACAGCCCNAGTTTGGTCACCACAATATAGGAAAGATACTAAGCTATTGGAGAGTGTCCACTTGGTAGTTTAGTAGCTGTGGATATCCTGAGTTTCTGCCTGATATTTAATAGTAAAAGTGCTTACTTCATTCCTATGCAGTGTTGTTGATTCAATGTTGTTTCAACATCTGTTGTTAAGCCCTAATCTTTAAGTGTATTTAAGTACTCAAACCCCTTACTGCTCAGGGTGTTCATGCTCAGGCACTGGCCATGGGGGCTGCAGAGCGGTGTCTGTGAGAAGAGGCCAAGGCTGCTCCAGGCCAGACACAGTCAGTTCCAGCTGGTTCCCACAGGGCACAGCCAAGGCCCTTGGTCACAATGGTGGTGGTGCTTCAGTGAAAGAGTTCTAAGAAATGGAAAAAGGCCTGACAGAGAGGAAGGTAGGAACAAAAATTAGTGGAAAACAGCCCTGCAAAAACCCAGGTCAGAGAATAACATCTGAGAGGTTGGTCAAGAACTCCATTAATTGGCAATAAATTAAATTTTTCTTCCCCAAGTGGAGACTGTTTTCTCTGTGACAATAACTGATATGATCTCTCTGTCCTTCTTTCAACCCATAGGCTTTTATCTTATTTTGTTCCCCCTGTCCTGTTGTGGAGGGGGAGCATGAGAGCAGCTGGTTGCCATCTGGCAGACAGCCCATGTCACCCTGCTACATGTATTTATATTGAGTGGCAGTTACACTGATTTCATTTAGGAGTTTGATCATAGCATAACTATTCTGCACTGCAGCCAGGCAGACCTGTGCACAGGGTTCCTGACCAGTCAGAGCCTAAAACAACCAAATAACTGTTCAGATCATATATCAGCCAATTTAAATGGATGTTTGCCAGTGTGGACTTTTATTCTGATGTTGTTTGCCTACTCTACCACTGCTTTTTATGATATTTTTAAGAGCTTAATGTTTTCAAGACTTCATCTCAGTAAGCTATAAGTCTTTTCATCTTTAATGCAGAGGAAAAATCTCCAAAGGCTTCAGAGACAACAGGTGCCATCACATAGCATTTCATCTTGATCTAAACAGCATGAAATTGTATATTTTGTATACCCGTGACTCTTGCCATCTGCTCCTAAGATCAGGTGAAGCATTATATGCTGGGACTGTATATCACATTATGAAACATTACATGCAGTGACCTTCAGTCTCCAGGGGCCATAATTCAGTTACCAAAGATGAAAGAGGCAGCAATCTTCACCATTCTATTCCTGGCATAAGATCTTTCAATGTAAGGGAGAATTAGTATTTTTAAAAATTATTTTCTATAGCTATTATGTATGTATTATGTCAGCTTAATGTAATCATTTTCTCAAGAGAATGGAACCATGCATTCAAAACATGTTGAAAGGGCAAGTCTAGAAGTTACTTTAAAATAAATGCAACAGCTTTCTTTAGGTTGAATAAATAATAACCTTAAAAAGAAAACATCCTTCAGAATCCGTTAAAATATATAACTGCCATTGTAATGCTGCCTTCTCCACATCTGAACCAAGAACCTCTCTGTGCCCCTTAGTCAACTCATTATGACTTTTCTAAGAAAGGATCTTTCTTCCTTGTGAAATGGGAAAGCAAGATTACAAATAAGAATACACTGTATTTTTATAGACATTCCATTTCTATTAAATGCTCTTTGCAAATATTAGTGGAAAAAACATTCTTCCACTAGTAAGACCAGTAGGGAATTGGACAACTGAGATTCCTCACTCTGCCCAACCTCCCTCAGGCCAGTCATAGAATTATAGAACCATTTAGGCTGGAAAAGACCTTCAGGATTATCAGATGCAACCCCTAACCCAGTACTGCCAAAGCTAATAATAAATTCTAATAAAATAAATAAATAAATGTCCCTAAGTGCCACATCAACATGTCTTTTAAATACCTCCAGGGATGGTAATTCAACTACTTCCCTTGGCAGCCTATTCCAATACTTGATAACCCTTTCAGTGAAGAAATTTTTCCTAATATCCAATCTAAACTTTCCCATGTGCAACTAGAGGCCACTCCTCTTGCCCTGTCACCTGTTACCTGGGAGAAGAGACTGACCTTCACCTGGCTAAAACCTCCTTTCAGGTAGTTTTAGAGAGCAAAAAGGTCTCCCCTGAGCCTTCTTTTCTCCAGGATAAACACTCCAAGCTCCACTCCTCTTATGAGCTTTGTTGCCCTTCTCTGGACAAACTTGAGTAACTCACCGTATTTCTTGTAGTGAGGGGCCCAGAACTGGACACAGTACTCAAGGTGTGGCCTCTCTAATCCTTAAATTCCTCTGGATATATCTATATGGCAGAACTCAATACTGTAAAAAGATAGCCAAATTAGATAACATCCAGGACATATGACTAAACATTAATTTTTACAGTACTGTGCATGAGCTCAATACTCTGTACTTAATGCTAATTAACAACAGGATGTATCTGCTCTGGAGAAGAACCAGGATAGCAGAGCTACATACTTCTGCTCTCCAGACTAGCGCAGATGGCTCCACAAAGCATGCTTTGTGCTGCACAGTTGCATCCTGAGAACCAGAGTCAACAGAAGAGTGAAAAATAGCCCACTTTGGAAGTTGGTTAGAAGTTAGAAATCCAATAATTCTTAATGCAGCAATGTGTATCATTCATATCCTACTATGCAGGCAGAATGAAGGACAATCTTTTCTATGGTGACTTGACAGACGTCACAAAAGCGTAAAATGGGAATTGGCCTTAATGGTTCTGCAAACTGTCACAGAATTCATAAAGTAGGATCCAGACCTAAAAGGGCACACCTTACCAGTTTCTCGGGATTTTAGTGTAAGACACCAGCAGATGATGTATAGATGTATAGATGTATAGTCAAGTTTGCATTGTCTTATTGTTTCAACATTCTCCTCCCATCGGAATTAATGTTTTCCTCTTCTTTGGGAGCTGATGAGACCTGAAAGAGAATAGATTGCAGAGAAAGTTTCATAGTTTATTTAATGCCCAGTAAGTAACTTATATGGTTCTTACAATGGGTTTAGATATGGGAATTGAGGCTGAAAGGCCAATTTTAATCACACATTAAACATTCACTGTTTTGTGAGGTTGCCTGTTCCTTTCATTTCACTGACAGAAAGGAGAACAAGTCCCCTGGGATTCCTAAAGTAGGCCTGGGCTAGTAAACAACCTCAGAGAGGTGAAATGAAATGAACGTAAAAGTGAATTACATTCAAAAGTGCTCCATCTTCACCCACATATTCTGTAGTCAGAAAACCTGGCCACTGTGAGCAAGGCAATGAACTATTATTTTTTTGAGACATGCTGGTAATATTCTTCCTGTTTTCTCCTCTACCCAACATATGAGTAGAGGAGGCATGTCCTTAATGCACAATGCCTCCAATAGCTGTTTTTGTGGTGCTTCAGCTTGTACCACTTTTCTTGCACAGTGCTGTGCCTAAAGACACACTAGCTTGAAGGGTTAGCTACAAACAACAGCATTATAATCAGGCATAAAAATATTAAACTAACAGAAATAACCATGCTAGCTTCACTATCTGAGATGAATGAAATATGAAATCTGAATAAAAATTAACATAGTTTGAAAAAATTATTTGAATGTCAAGATCTTGTTAGGCATAGGATGGTGTTTGTCATCACACAAGGAAACTGTTTTAACTATGATTTTCATCTTCATACTTTTAAACCCTCATATATGGACTTCACTTACATTGTTTCTAATCACTTTGGTCCTCCAGAAAAACTCTACAAAGATATGAATGTAAATAAGGCATAGGACCATGCAATTCTCAATAGACTTAAAACATTTTTTATCTGTGTCCTCCCCACCCCAAATCTCTTTAAATTATGTGTATGACAAATGGAATGCATAGTGTTTTATGGCATGGATTCTCATTTGATTTAAAAAGCCAACACCTACATATTTTGGCTAATAAATTAAAAAGAATGAAAAAAGTTTTAGAGTTCTTTTGGCACGTGGTCTTTTCCAAGACACATATAAGCTTATCTTATCCTGAAAACATATATGTTTGCATTTACAGCTGTTGTCATCATCAACTATACTTAGATGAAAATCAGTTACACTAGTTGCTAACTGAATGCGAAATGAGAAAACTGTGGAAAAAAGCTCAATGCAAAGCACACTGAAGCATTAAAACACTCCACTGAATAGCAACTGCTCATAGTTTTCTTGATATGGTTGAATCTGCCCAACAATTTATCTCACTTATTGTTTTTTCTTAAGAAGGAAAAGAAAAGAGAGGCTTTATTGAGAGCATTCTATATTTTTACTTCCCATAATTGTTACAGGCTCTAACATAAGTGGCATCACACTGAAACACTGATATAGAATGCAACATGACACATAATGAGGATGTCTCCTTTTGTTTCCAATCTTTTTCAGAATGCCAGGAGACAGATACATTTCTAGCACATGTGCAGGCTGTGCAGCAAGCCAACAAACAAACAACTTCTGCACAATTTGGGTTTTCGTCATTGAAGCATCTATTTTGATTTCCATTTTTAAATGTACTTCTTTCTCAGTCTGTCAGTCACCATCACAACTGACAGGTATGTGTAACATCTGCCAGACTTTGCACTTTGCCTAAAGTAAGCACACTACTTTTTCCAAACTATCTAATCTATTCACATCCTTCCTGGGACAGATGTAGAGCCTCAGGTAGCATTTGAGTGTTTTGGATGTGTGCATGCATGAACTGTTTAAAGTCCAGAGTTTCTTTTAATTAGAATGAGATAATTAGGTACACCTCAGAAATCGGAGTACAACAGGACTATAGGTGACATAAAGAGTTAAAGAGGCTACAAGAGACATGAATGGTGTGTGATAGGTTGGATTCTTTGAAGATTCAAATGGGAGAATGGAGAATGCGATCTTGTGCTTTCTATAAATTAAAGAGAACTAATTCAGCATTTGCCTACCTATTTTAGCTTCTACTGCTGATAAATACTTACAGATTATAAATAATATTTCCTTCATTGTGAGTTAATCTTCTCAGTCAGCTCTTAATAAATCTTTGTTTTAATTAGGCCACCTGTAACTTGTAACGTAATGGAGGCACAACTTTAAAACTATGAATTCCAAACAGTAAATGCAGTCTCACATCAAGAAACTTACTATGAAAAATAATTTGACACAATTGTCTGAAGCTTTGCATTTCTGTAACGTGGTAAGTGAGAATAATTTCCTCTTGCTGTAGTTCTTATAGGACACAATGTTTATTTAATACAGAATTTAATAGAACAGAATGTGCTCGTGTAATAGGAAAAGATTTGAAAAAGTTATGTAGGATGCATTTCAATGAAATTTTCCCCACACATCTATTTTAGTTATTACAGACTACTTGTTGATTAAATGCCTCATGTGACTAGACATGAGTATCGTGTATCTGCTGTGGCTGTGTCCCTTTGGATACTCAGGAAAAATGACATTTGTCATTCACATCATTGGCTTGACAGAAGATAGCAATCCAATTTCCTGATAGTTTGTATCACTAGGAAAGGGTTCACTGCTGAATTGTCATTTGTCATTTAAAGTCACAATAGTTATTACATTTCTTGTTAAAGCATTTGAGGGGTACCCTAATGATGTGTGGGTAAATCCTAAGCAACACATTGGGATTCATAATGATTCACCACAAATATGTTCAAATAAGTAACTTCTTTGCAAAGACACTCCATACAAGCTAAATTTAGTGAGCTCAGTCCACAGTCTAAAGTAATCTTGTTTCATTTCAATAAGCAAGGATCCAGACATGAATAATAAGAATTCATTAATAATAACTATTAAGAAACAGAATTAATTATCTGTTCATCCACAAATTGATAAAATATATATGGATCTCTAAATTGCAATTAATAGTTCTAAAAATCACAGAATAGTTAGAGTTGGAAAGGACCTCTGGAGATTACCTAGTTCAACCACCTGCAAAGGCAGGGTCACCTATAGCAGGTTACAGAGCGACACGTCCAGGTGGGTTTTGAATGTCACCAGGGAGGGAGACTGCAAACTTCCCTTGGGCAGCCTGTTCCAGTGCTCTGCCACCCTCAATGAACATGTTGAGGTGGAACTTCATGTGTTTTAGTTTATGGTCATTACTTCTCATTCTGTCGGTGAGTACCACTGAAGAGAGTCTGGCACCATCCTCTTGACACACACCTTTGAGATATTTACATGCATTAATGAGATTCGCTCTCAGTCTTTTCTTCTCTTCCATGTTGCCTGGAAGCAAGATAAGAAAATTGAGACAAACATGCAGTTTGCAGAGGTGAAGGGAAGAACAGCTTTACTGGTGATGTCCGGTGATCCAAAGAGAAAAAGAACAACAATCTCTTCAATATTTATAACTTTCTTAGTGCCCACCCATCATACTATCCAACTAAAGTCCATCTTACTATTATGTCCCTTAAACATCCAACAGAATTGTTTCTTGTTACCTGTCCCCACCCAGGCCTGCCTCTGGCAGACCTCTAGCCTCTGGCAGGCCTGGGAAGCCTAACTCTGTTTTGTCTTACTACCCCTCTTGTCTACACAGAAGAATGCAAATATTTTTGAACACAGGCCCTTCTGGGCCTTTAATATTTCGAGTTACCCAGCTACCTAGCTAAAGTGAATTCCCAAAATATTAAGCACATCCCTTAAGGCATCAAACAGACCCAGCTCCCACACTCTCACTTCATAGGAGAGATGCTTCAGTCCCTTAATCACCTTTGTACTGAGGAGCCCAGAAATGGACACAGCACTCCAGATATGGCCTCACTAGGACCAAGCAGAGGAGTAGTATCACCTTCCTCGACCTGCTGGCCATACTCTTCCCGATTCAACCCAGGATACCATTGGCTCTCCCAATTCAGCAAAAACATTTGACAAAAACAATGATCCACCAGAGTCTGCATTTTGAATCATCTTTTTCTAAATGGCAACATCTTTATAATTTAATAGTTTACTGACAGAAGAGTTATCTTTAAAAAGTAATGGGAACATGCTATGTACTGAATGCTTCAATTATTATTTAATAACTTTTTTAATGTAAGAATTAAATTTGGAAGTGTGCAAGAACAAAATAAGACATGATTATGTGACAATAACAGGTCATCCTAACTGGATTAAACAAGCAGAAATGTTTTATCTGAGATAAACCTGTTTCAGTATCAATTTCCATTGCTGGCAGATTTTATTTAGTTTCCAAAGCTGTTTCCTACTTCCATATCATATCATTGCATGAAACCATGTCAATTAATTTGGAAATTTTCCTTCTGCCATTTTTAATTAAATGAAACAATACTATCAGTATCCTACCTATCATTCAGTACTTAGAACTGTTAATATTTTACAGTGTGCTTGTGAAATTATTGTAAGACAATTTCTCACTCTAGCAGAAGAATGTAAATATATTCTACTGTGAGTCTACAGAAAGTCAGAAATTTTGACACAATATTGTGTAGCTATTGCAAAGTCTGAAAATATAAGAAATATTTTTCTTTACCTCTGTGCTTGAATTTTTTAATACAGCTAAGATTTTGGCTGAGCATTACATGATTTCTATCCCACTCATGTCTTTCCCCACTCCAGAATCACTACATTTCATGACTGTCTCTCCTTTAATCTGCTACAAATTCAATAAAAGTCTGTGAGACTGTAGTGGGTTGACCATGGCTGGATGCCAGACACCCACCAAAGCCGCTCTACCACTCCCTTCTGCAACTGGACAGAGGAGAGAAAATACAAAAAAGGATTCATAGATAAGTACAGAGAGGGAACACTCACCAAATATCATCACAGGTGAAACAGACTTGAATTGAGGATATTAACTGAGTTTATTACTAACAAGTAGGAGANCAGGGAGGGAGACTGCAAACTTCCCTTGGGCAGCCTGTTCCAGTGCTCTGCCACCCTCAATGAACATGTTGAGGTGGAACTTCATGTGTTTTAGTTTATGGTCATTACTTCTCATTCTGTCGGTGAGTACCACTGAAGAGAGTCTGGCACCATCCTCTTGACACACACCTTTGAGATATTTACATGCATTAATGAGATTCGCTCTCAGTCTTTTCTTCTCTTCCATGCTGCCTGGAAGCAAGATAAGAAAATTGAGACAAACATGCAGTTTGCAGAGGTGAAGGGAAGAACAGCTTTACTGGTGATGTCCGGTGATCCAAAGAGAAAAAGAACAACAATCTCTTCAATATTTATAACTTTCTTAGTGCCCACCCATCATACTATCCAACTAAAGTCCATCTTACTATTATGTCCCTTAAACATCCAACAGAATTGTCTCCTGTTACCTGTCCCCACCAAGGCCTGCCCCTCATTGGCCTGGGAAGCCTAACTCTATGTTTTGNGCAGACCTCTAGCCTCTGGCAGGCCTGGGAAGCCTAACTCTGTTTTGTCTTACTACCCCTCTTGTCTACACAGAAGAATGCAAATATTTTTGAACACAGGCCCTTCTGGGCCTTTAATATTTCGAGTTACCCAGCTACCTAGCTAAAGTGAATTCCCAAAATATTAAGCACATCCCTTAAGGCATCAAACAGACCCAGCTCCCACACTCTCACTTCATAGGAGAGATGCTTCAGTCCCTTAATCACCTTTGTACTGAGGAGCCCAGAAATGGACACAGCACTCCAGATATGGCCTCACTAGGACCAAGCAGAGGAGTAGTATCACCTTCCTCGACCTGCTGGCCATACTCTTCCCGATTCAACCCAGGATACCATTGGCTCTCCCAATTCAGCAAAAACATTTGACAAAAACAATGATCCACCAGAGTCTGCATTTTGAATCATCTTTTTCTAAATGGCAACATCTTTATAATTTAATAGTTTACTGACAGAAGAGTTATCTTTAAAAAGTAATGGGAACATGCTATGTACTGAATGCTTCAATTATTATTTAATAACTTTTTTAATGTAAGAATTAAATTTGGAAGTGTGCAAGAACAAAATAAGACATGATTATGTGACAATAACAGGTCATCCTAACTGGATTAAACAAGCAGAAATGTTTTATCTGAGATAAACCTGTTTCAGTATCAATTTCCATTGCTGGCAGATTTTATTTAGTTTCCAAAGCTGTTTCCTACTTCCATATCATATCATTGCATGAAACCATGTCAATTAATTTGGAAATTTTCCTTCTGCCATTTTTAATTAAATGAAACAATACTATCAGTATCCTACCTATCATTCAGTACTTAGAACTGTTAATATTTTACAGTGTGCTTGTGAAATTATTGTAAGACAATTTCTCACTCTAGCAGAAGAATGTAAATATATTCTACTGTGAGTCTACAGAAAGTCAGAAATTTTGACACAATATTGTGTAGCTATTGCAAAGTCTGAAAATATAAGAAATATTTTTCTTTACCTCTGTGCTTGAATTTTTTAATACAGCTAAGATTTTGGCTGAGCATTACATGATTTCTATCCCACTCATGTCTTTCCCCACTCCAGAATCACTACATTTCATGACTGTCTCTCCTTTAATCTGCTACAAATTCAATAAAAGTCTGTGAGACTGTAGTGGGTTGACCATGGCTGGATGCCAGACACCCACCAAAGCCGCTCTACCACTCCCTTCTGCAACTGGACAGAGGAGAGAAAATACAAAAAAGGATTCATAGATAAGTACAGAGAGGGAACACTCACCAAATATCATCACAGGTGAAACAGACTTGAATTGAGGATATTAACTGAGTTTATTACTAACAAGTAGGAGAATGAGAAGTAAAACACATCTTAAAAACACTTTTCCCTACCCATCCTCCCTTCCTGAGTTCTATCTCCTCCCCTGCAGAAGCAGAGGGACATGGAGAAGGGGGGATTATAGGCAGTTCAATACATGGTGTTTCTGCCACTGCTCGGGGAGAGGAATCCTCCCCTTGCTCCAGCATGGGGTTCCTCCCATGGGAGACAGTTCTCCACAAACTTCCCCAGCGTGAGTCCGTCTCAAGGGCAACAGTCCTCCATGAGCTGCTGCAATGTGGGTCACTCTTCCACAGGGTGCAGTCCTTCAGGCACAGCCTGCTCCAGTACAGGTCTCCCACAGGCCCACAAGTCCTACCACGAAAACCTGCTCCAGCATGTGCTTTTCTCACCACCAGTCTACAAGTCCCTGCCAGGACCCTGCTCCAACAGGTTTTCCACAGTCACAGCCCTCTCTTAGGGCATCTACCTGCTCTGATCTGCGTCTCCTCTGTGGGCTGCAGGTGGATGTCTTCATTGCTGTGGTCCTCCATGGGCTGCAGAGGCACAGCTGCTCCACTATGGGCTGCACCATGGGCTGCAGGGAAACATCAGCTCCAATAACTGGAGCAGCTCCTCCCCCTTCTTCTCCACTGACCTTGGTGTCTGCATTGTTGCTCCTCACATATTCTCACTTCAGTCTTCTCTGGCTGCAATTCCCTCTGCACAATAACTTTTTTTTTCCCTTCTTAAATATGTTGACACAGAGGCGTTGGCACATTTCTGATGGGCCCAGCCTTGTCCAGCAGCAGTTCCATCCTGGAGCTGGCTGGCATTGGCTCGGCCAGAAATGGGGGAAGCTTCTGGCAACTTCTCACAGAATCCTCCCCTGTAGACCTCCTGCTACCAAAACCTGGCTGCATAAACCCAATACAGAGATATTGCTTCAAGCCCTTGAAATATGTTTCAAATTATGCCAAAGTTTGTCTAGATTTGGCAAGTCAGAGCATCCTTACACCTTTATGAATTGAAAAACCTGGTTCAGAAGTCCCCCAGAGACCTATAATCTGTGGATCATTGACACAATAGACCAGAACAGCTTTCAAGGAACCATTTGGGTCAGACGGGTTGCTTTGTGCACAGTACCTATCACTCATTGACACAATTTGGGATCATTTCAGACTACTCAGGCTGTGCTTGGGGAGCATTAAGTCAATAAATCTGTATGAACTACGAAGATCTCTGCCTCCTAAAAATCTGTATTGAAGTTTTCAGCTAAAATTATTGAGTCTATGAATGGCCATTTTTTGTGTGAAGTAATTGTTTTAAAGCACGTGCCTGCCACAACGTAACACTGAACACCACTCTGGCACCACCTGGAGACCAAGAACTGTGTCACCTTTCAGGAGTAACTAAGAGATATCCAAGGATTTTGTGTCCCTTACTTGTCATGCAGAGGAGCACTAAGCATACTGTCATAAATAACCTGCCACAGCTTCAAAGCACCAACCTGCTTATTAGTTACTCGATCAACCTCTAACTTTCTTCATAGTTTCTCCATAGTCTTACATGTCTACATAGTCTTACTCCTGCTCATATTTTAGCTCATGCCATGGCCTATTGTACATGCTCTGCAATGGCACTGGGAGCAGTGTCATTAGGTCAAAGTGATGGCAACACGTTGGCAGAACATAGCTGTCAGAAGAAAATGCACAGCGCCCAAAGCCAGAGTAGTTGGGATGAGGAAAATTCCTGTCAGAATTTAACCTGATAACACATGGTCATTTTCCCAGTGATGCCCAGAAAAGGCAGCTTCTTCCTATGTCACATGTTAATCTGGTTTGAAGGGGTTATGACATAATTTGAGAGCCTCAGGAAAGGTCTAAACAAAGATGAAAGAGCTAATCCTATACTTAATAGGGAATAGGAGTGAGAGATGATGAGTCGGTTTGCTAAATACCCTAAATGTTTGTATATCTTCACCAGAATTGTGAATTTAAATAAGAAGAGCTGGAAATCTTAGTACATGATTAAGGATGGGACTATATAGTCATAGAATGTATTTCGTGGAAATTCTCACATGACTCACTTGGCAATATTAAAGGATATAGATTTTTCACTAAGAGCAGGCAAATAAAGAGATTTCACCCTGCATACTGAGCACCAAGTTAGCATCTTGGAGACACAGAATATTAATAAAGTTAAGCCAATTGAAGGAAGGTTTATTCAAGATTAAGAAAATAAAAAGCATAGGTACAGTCATGGGGAGCAGCTGATTACAGTCAAGGAAGATTACACTAAGGAAGTTTTTTGTCTGCAGGAGGGAGAATTTAGTATGTGACCTTCAGGTAATGGGAAATCTCAGCCTGCTGAATGTCTAGGGAAAGCAATCTAGCAGGGCAGACTTGTCATACACAAGTGTAACAGGTTAACCCAATACAACAGCATGGCCTTGCTGGATCTCCTACTGCTTGATACAAAACTGGAGTCTAGATAGCAACTGACAGTAGCTAAGTGTTAAAAACAAAAGGTTATGTAGGAGTTCCACTGTAGTTTGTCCTCTAGTATTAACCAATATTTTCATAAAGAGTCAGAAGATTAAATAGAAAGGCTTCATATGCTCTTTTTATTCCATTTTTACAATGATTGTATTTGTGAAAAAACAAAACTAAAAGGGGCTGCAAATATCTTGGTTAAGATTATATATATATAATAGATTATATATAATTAGAGTTAAAATATTCTCAAGCAAGAAATGATCTACTGAAGAACAGGAAACAATTCACCATAAATAAATGCAGATTCCTATTCTCAGCAGTAATTGACCGCACAAATGCAGGATGTACAGCATTTGATTTTGGTAGCAGTTCTTAAAAAAACAATTTTAGGGATTAGAATGGATCACAAACTGAACATGAGTGAATAAGGTCTAATCACAAAATAAAAACACTCAGCCATGCTACAATTTATAATCAGGAAAATATTAAGATAAGTGAAATAGTCTCTTTGCTCTGTCTTTTATGGATTAAGTTTCAACTAGAATATGGGATCCAGGGCATAGAATTTCAAGAAAGTTGTAGCAATCTAAACATAAAACATAAAGGATCAAGAAAAATTGAAAACTGTGGTTATTTCATCAAAGAAGATACAACTAATTCAGAAGTATTATAACTTAATAATTATAAGATTATAATGTTATGGTCCTCATGTACACTGAGACATGCTGCAGAAATTAAATACTCTGTTC
This sequence comes from Neodrepanis coruscans, assembly GCA_013400695.1. Taxonomy (NCBI): domain Eukaryota; kingdom Metazoa; phylum Chordata; class Aves; order Passeriformes; family Philepittidae; genus Neodrepanis; species Neodrepanis coruscans. The sequence goes on from VYZS01036687.1 coordinate 17,929, forward strand.
TCTGTCCATGACGCATAGCACAGGACAAAGGAAATGGCTTATGTTGCAGCAATAAATGCTCATGGTAGACACTGGGAAAATCTTTCTAACAGTGGAGGAGCAAAGCCCTTGAATAGGTTGCATGGGGATGTTCTGAAGTCCTCTGTGCTGGAAGCATATTAAAATGGTTATAGTAACGCCTTTTTCAGAAAAGATACGATATATATTACAGGATCCATATTGCATGTTGCAGGTCATTATAGCCCTTTCCAATTTTCAGAAATAAGGTGTCACAATGCTACAAGAAAAAAATATTTTTGATCATTTCTTTTCTTGCCATTGTAACTCTTTATTTGTGTTACAGAAGCAACATTCATCATGATGGTGATGTTTACTCACTTTTTGTCCATTTATGGTCCGTTTCCAAAGTCTACTTAATGAACAGACTCAATGAAGCAGAATTTTTTTAAAAATCATGACATACTCTAAAGATTATCAGACATATACCTGATGGTTAAGTAAACTATATCTTTACATGCAACAGGAAGATTTTCAAAAAGAAATCGATAAACATGTATCAGATTCAATATTTAATCTCCCAACAAGAGCACAAGTATACTTTATGTTCTTGTAGTCTTAAAGCTGAATATCAACGTTATTAGGTTATATATTGTGTATATTCTCAGTATGGTTTCCTCAGCAACTATATTTTGGGTAGCTTTGCTATGGCAACCAAAGATGTTTGCTTATTTTACTCTTTCAATTAATCATCCATAGCCTGAACAATAAAAGCAATAGTTGATAATACATGTATGAAAGGCTAAATAAACATATGTTACACAAGTTCAAGCTTTCTGTAAGAGTTATTATTTTGGTTTAGTAATAATATAAGTACATCACTAATTAGATTCTGTATTTCAGTGCTTAAAATAGAAACACTGGGCTTAATTCTAGCCTTATACAGAGGAGGGCACAATAGTGGGTTTTGCAACATATGTGACAATAATCTATTATGCAAGAATCCCATTATGTCAGAATCAACTCCTTATTTATGAATGCAGGAGAATGAATTTCCCGGTATGCCCTTCTGCCCCAGCCTTGCCCTCAATCACATGGCAACAAATCTATTAAGTCAAAGGAGTCTCTGTAAACAGAAATTGAATATCTGGATTGAAATTCAAAAAGCTGAGAGAGAATTTGGTCTTTTTCAGTTTTGTTTGTAGAATTTTAAACAACACTTAGCCCATGGTTATGTAATGGGCAAGACATGTTTCTGTAACACTTCATAAAACCAGTAACAAAATATTCTCAGTCAAAAGCATTTCAGATTTCAGGGTGGTGAGCACAAAAGCTGAATGTACCTCTAAGCAAACATGTTTTTCTGTCTTTACTTTGGACAAATATAAAGAGTATCTAGATGATCTTAACCTTTTGCAATTTCCACTTATATAACAATTTTTTTTTCAGCTTTCCACATTTCAGCACTTTGTCATCTCACTAAGAAGTAGGTCCCCAATTTAATTACAAGTCCAGAAGCCTGGTTTATATTATCAGTCTGGATTTGAACATTGCTTTCAGAAGCCAGGTCTAAACAACAAATACCTAATTCATATCAGCAATTGCTTTATACTGCATGCAGGTCAAACCACCTACTCTTAGAAGAACATGGTCAATCTATGTAACTGAACTTATGCATGATCTGAATACTAAAATGTGATAAATTCGGGAACTTGCACAAGTCTAAATATCTCTTCTACCTATAACAATTCTATCATCCTTTGATATACACCTCAGGGACTTCTGAGGTAAGAGAGGCCAATAGGAAAACACCAAGGAAATATCTCAAAGGAATTAAGAGGTTTTCTTCTAGAAAGCTGACACATCTGATAGCCCAGATGAAGTGCCTTCACACCAATGCACACAGCATGGACAACAAACAGGAGGAATTGGAAGCCCTGTGCTGCTAGAAAGTTATGACATGGTTTCCGTTACTGAAATTTGGTGACAAGAATCCCATGACTGGAGTTCAACTATCAATGGCTATAGGCTGTTCAGAACAAACACAGGAGAAAGGAGAGGCAGATGAGTTTCTCACTACACCAAGAGGTGGATTAAGTGTGAAGAGCTTCTTTGAAGAACAGCCATGAACAGGGAACCTCGTGTTTGATGACTACTATTGACTGCTGGATCAAGGGGAGCCTACTGATGAAGCTTTCTTGCTCCAGCTATGGAGGCATCATACTCACAGGAACTTTTTCTGTTGAGGGATTTCAATTACTCTGACACCTGCTGGGAAAATAGCACAGTGATCAGTAGACAATCCAGGAAACTCCTGGAATGCATGGAGGATAACTTCTTGATCCAGGTAACAGATAGACCTACCAGAGGTGATGTGATACTAGATATGATGAACACCAACATAAGCAAGCTAATGGGAGACATCAAGACTGGAGGCAGCCTGTGCAGTGATAATGGATTGGTGGATTTTGCAGTCCTGAGGAATATGGGTCAGGTAAGGAGTAAATTTAGGCCACTGAACTTTAGGAAAGCAAATTTCCATCTCTTCAAGGAGATAGTCAATAGGATCCCCTGGGAGACTGCCCTCAGGGGTGATGGGAACAGAGCTGTCAAATCTTTAAGGAAGTCTTCTACAGGGTGCAAGAGCTAGCAATTCCCAAGAATGAGAAATTGGGCAAGGCAGGCAAGAGGCCCGCATGTAGGCCCGCTGCTGGTCAAACTGCACAAGCAAATGCACAGGCAATGCAAACAAGGACAAATAACCTGAAAAGAGAATATTGAAATTCAGTTTTGTAGGGATGAGGTGAGGAAGACCAAGGCAAAGCTAGAACTGAACATGGCAAGACACACAAAGAATAACAGGAAGAACTTCTACAGGTATGTTAACCAGAAAAGGAAGGTCAAAGAAGGTGTAACCCCCCGATAAACAATGCTGGTAAACTGGTAATGACAGATGAGGAGATACTCAACAACTTTTTGCCTTAGTCTTCAATGGCAAAATGGCCTCTCTTCCCACAAACCCTCTCGAGTGGATAGACAGCAGGATGGTGACTGGGCGAGCAAAGTGCTTCCCACTGTAAGTAAATATCAGGTTCATCACCTCCTGAGTCTATGAAGCCAATGAGATGCATCACAGAGTCCCAAGGGAATTGGCTGATGTAGTTAAGACACTCTCCACGATATTTAAAATGTCATGACAGTCAGGTGAAGTCTCAAGTGACTGGAAAAAGGAAAACACTGTACTCATCTTTAAAAAGGGAAGAAAGGAGGACACTGAGAACTACCAACCTCTCAGCCTCATCTCTGTTCCTGGGAAGGTCATGGAATAGATCCTTCTAGAATCTATGCCAAGGCACACGATGAACTGGAAAGTGATTTGAAACAGCCAGTATAGCTCCACCAAGAGCAAGACCTTCCTGACCAGTCCTAGTGGCTATGATGTAGTGATTACATCAGTGGATAAGGGAAGGGCTACATAGGGAATTTATCTGGACTTCTTGTAAAGCTTTTGACATCCACAATAGCCTTCTCTCCTAATTGGAGAGTGACAGATTCAATGCGCAGACCATTAGATGAATAAGAAATTGTTTGGTCAATCACATCCGGAGGGTAGTGATCAATGGCCCAGAGTCCTGATGGATGTCAATGACAAGTGGTGTCCCTCACGGGTCTGTATTGGGACCAGTGTGTCATGGTTTGGGCAGTTTATTAATTTAAATTCAGAGACATGAGACCAAAACAAATGTATTGAGAGATAAAAAAAGTTTTATTGAAAAAGAAATATACATTACATATATATCTATATATAATATATGTTATAGTAGATAGATAGATAGATAGATAGATAGATAGATAGATAGATATGAAAATGAGAAAGAATATATATTTAACTGTAAACAGTAAAACAGTAAAACAACAATAATAAAAATCAGAACTGCTTGAAACAAATAATTGTTCCCCTTTTCCCTGTGTCTTGGGTGCAACAACTGCAGCCAGCTGGGGGAGCCTGGATGGTAACAGGGAAGTTGCGGTGCTCTCTGAGGACCAGCAGAGGCTGTCGAGAGCAGCGGGAGGTTGTGGTGCACTCCAGTGACAGGCAGGAGGCTCCCAAGGGTAGCAGGAGGTGTCAAGGAGACCTCCAGGGGTCGCAGGAGCTCTCCCAGGAGCTGGGAGAACAGGGTCCGGTGACCCACAGGCTCCTAGGGGTTAGGCAGGGGTTTAGATTTTTTTTTGGTTTTTGCAAAATGAAGAGCTGCAGGTAAGATCCTCTCAGGAGCAGAGACGGTAAGGTGGAAGCAAAAGTAGTGTTTGCAGCGACCAGGGCAGCGGAGGCAGGAAGGTCCTCTCCATGTCCTCAGCAAATTCAAAAATGGCACATGTGCAATGGCGGCATCTGTTTATAAAGGGTCCCCATCTTCTCCCCAGAATTCTTTGTGACCATGAGCACGGTTTTCCTTTGTCACACCATTTAACTGGATGGCTGCCAAAGCCAGCCTCATCCCCAGCTCTGCTCCGGCCCCGCTTGGTTCCCACAGGCTGCCTGCCCTTGCTCCAGTCACATAGCTCACTTGTGCGGGCTGGGAGGATGCCTACCCGCACCACAGCAGCAACGGAAATGCCTGGGAGCTCACCCATTCCCACGTATGCTGTGCCACCTCTTCAGAAACCCACCTGTTTGAGGACTCTCCGTTCCCGTGTGCACCACAGTGCCAGAGGCCCTCCTTTCCAGAGCGGCGGCAGCAGAGGCCGCAGCCAGTCCGGCCCCAGAACCCCAGTACAGGCTCCACCATGGGCCCTGCTCCTCTCACAATGACAGCTGTGCGCTCTCGTCCCTGGGGGCAGCAGGGCAGGAGGGGCCTCCCTGCCTCCCTCTCCTTTCCGCTTTCTCTTTATTTACCAGGTAAAAGGGAAAAGTTTTAAAACACGTTATTACAACCACAACATATTGTTATTTAATATCTTCACTAATGACATAGACAAAGAAATCGAGTGTCCCCTTAGCAAATTTGCAGATGACATCAAGCTGAGTGGTGCTGTTGACATACCTGAAGGACACGATGCCATCCAGAGGGACCTGGACAATCTCAAGAAATGGGCCCATGCGAATCCCATGAGGTTTAACAAGATCAAGCGCAAGGTGCTGCACCTGGGTTGGGACAACCTCCAGTATCAATACAGGCTGGGGAATGAACAGATCAAGAGCTACCTTGATGGATGAGTGGCTGGAGGTGAGCCAGCAATGTGTGCTTGCAGCGTAGAAAGCCAATTGTATCTTGGGTTGCTTCAAAAGCTCTGTGGGCAGCAGGTCATTCTCAGGGTTCTTCTGCCCCTTCACTCTGCTGAGACCCTACCTGAAGTCCTGCTCTGGAGTCCCCAGCAAAGAAAGTTCCTGTGGATTTGTTGAAGTGAGTCCAAAGGAGGCCACCAACATGATTAGAAGAATGGAGCACATCTCCTGTGAGGGAAGGCTAAAAGAATTCAGATTGTTTAGTCTGGAAAAGAGAAGGCTTTGGGATGACCTAATTCAGGGCATGCAGTATCAGAAGGGAGCCTACAAGAAAAATGTAACGTTTTTACAAGTGCATGTAGTGACAGGACAAGGGGAAACGACTTCAAACTGAAAGAGAGTAGCTTTAGGTTAGATGTTATGAAGAAATTAATTACTGTGAGGGTGGTGAGGCACTGGAACAGGTTGCCCACAGAAGCTGTGGATGCCTCATCCCCAGGTTCACAACCATGTTGGATGGGGCTCTGAGAAACCTCATCTATTGGAAGGTATCTCTGCCCATGGCATAGGTGTTGGAATTAGATGATTTTTAAAGTCCTTTCCAGCTCAAGGCATTCTATGATTCAATGATATGTCATAACTTTGTACTGGTGAAGAGGTAGCAAATGCATATAATTCATAATGTCACTGCACATAGAGAGCTAGGTTCCGCAGGCAATACCCCCATAGAAAAATAGAGGAAAAACACATGAATCCATGTAAGCACACATACTTCTTTTTTAGCCTTGGCCCCATTGTCTTGTGACTCAATCTATCCAGAGAAACATCTTTCCTATCTGCAAACATGTAAGAACTTAAGCTGCACAATTGCTACAGTAATATCTGAAGGTGTGATGTGATTCCATAAATAGCTATATTATTGTCCATGTCAGTCAATATTTGACTGTTAAACTCTGCCAGCTCAGTCAGATGGGAATCCATGATCAACAGAATCACTGCTCTCCACATAAACCAGGGTTTCAGTGTTTTAAAGATCTTTGATGCTCTGATCCTAATGGAAATNCCTCTCCTTTCCGCTTTCTCTTTATTTACCAGGTAAAAGGGAAAAGTTTTAAAACACGTTATTACAACCACAACATATTGTTATTTAATATCTTCACTAATGACATAGACAAAGAAATCGAGTGTCCCCTTAGCAAATTTGCAGATGACATCAAGCTGAGTGGTGCTGTTGACATACCTGAAGGACACGATGCCATCCAGAGGGACCTGGACAATCTCAAGAAATGGGCCCATGCGAATCCCATGAGGTTTAACAAGATCAAGCGCAAGGTGCTGCACCTGGGTTGGGACAACCTCCAGTATCAATACAGGCTGGGGAATGAACAGATCAAGAGCTACCTTGATGGATGAGTGGCTGGAGGTGAGCCAGCAATGTGTGCTTGCAGCGTAGAAAGCCAATTGTATCTTGGGTTGCTTCAAAAGCTCTGTGGGCAGCAGGTCATTCTCAGGGTTCTTCTGCCCCTTCACTCTGCTGAGACCCTACCTGAAGTCCTGCTCTGGAGTCCCCAGCAAAGAAAGTTCCTGTGGATTTGTTGAAGTGAGTCCAAAGGAGGCCACCAACATGATTAGAAGAATGGAGCACATCTCCTGTGAGGGAAGGCTAAAAGAATTCAGATTGTTTAGTCTGGAAAAGAGAAGGCTTTGGGATGACCTAATTCAGGGCATGCAGTATCAGAAGGGAGCCTACAAGAAAAATGTAACGTTTTTACAAGTGCATGTAGTGACAGGACAAGGGGAAACGACTTCAAACTGAAAGAGAGTAGCTTTAGGTTAGATGTTATGAAGAAATTAATTACTGTGAGGGTGGTGAGGCACTGGAACAGGTTGCCCACAGAAGCTGTGGATGCCTCATCCCCAGGTTCACAACCATGTTGGATGGGGCTCTGAGAAACCTCATCTATTGGAAGGTATCTCTGCCCATGGCATAGGTGTTGGAATTAGATGATTTTTAAAGTCCTTTCCAGCTCAAGGCATTCTATGATTCAATGATATGTCATAACTTTGTACTGGTGAAGAGGTAGCAAATGCATATAATTCATAATGTCACTGCACATAGAGAGCTAGGTTCCGCAGGCAATACCCCCATAGAAAAATAGAGGAAAAACACATGAATCCATGTAAGCACACATACTTCTTTTTTAGCCTTGGCCCCATTGTCTTGTGACTCAATCTATCCAGAGAAACATCTTTCCTATCTGCAAACATGTAAGAACTTAAGCTGCACAATTGCTACAGTAATATCTGAAGGTGTGATGTGATTCCATAAATAGCTATATTATTGTCCATGTCAGTCAATATTTGACTGTTAAACTCTGCCAGCTCAGTCAGATGGGAATCCATGATCAACAGAATCACTGCTCTCCACATAAACCAGGGTTTCAGTGTTTTAAAGATCTTTGATGCTCTGATCCTAATGGAAATACTTCAGTTATTCCATTTATTGGAAAACTGAATAATACTAAAACAGCCACTCTCATCTAATCTTTTTGGGGTTTTTACGGCAATTTTGCTAGCTGATGCTCTTTTCTACAATTACTTTGTCTATTTTAAAGAAGATTAAACCAGAGCCATCATTTTCTGAATAGAACATGGGATTTCTGAAGAGAATATTACCTCCTGAGTAATCTAAATAAAGGTGGAAATCCTCATGTACAGGTGCAGAAGTACCCTCTGAATTTTCAAAATAAAACACCTATGTATATATTTCACGAATGAATACAAAAACTTTCACTGGCTTACAGCACCATCACATTAAATGTCAAGATGACCTTATTGTTTATCATCAGATTTTCCAAGTCCTCTAAAATCCATATGCTGACTTAGATTGCCTTGAAAATCACCAGACCTTAAGTTATTCAGAAAAGAATGTCTGAGCAAGCCACAATGTAGGCAAATACCACAATATAAAAAAATCCAAAGTGCATCTATAACTTTTTCCTCCATAGGCCAAGAAACTGCAATGGTGTTTCAAACTAGTATTTTTAGCTTTTTTGAGGAAAACAATTCTTATAAATTTTTTCATGGTGAAAGTCTGATTATCTACAGACATCAGTATTTTTCATGAAAAATGGGTTGCTTTAAAGGGAGTCTGGTGATGCTAGAGCTGTGTGACTAACATTAATGTGCATTAATTACAGAATATGTCAGATCCTGAATTGGGATCCTCAAAAGTCTTTTTAGGAGTATGTTTTTCTCCATCTATATAGCAGCAAATATCTTCCCAGACTAAACCTTCTGATTTAAAAAATGATAGTAAGAGTCATTTGCTATAATTTTAGACATTCAAAAATTTGGACATCACAGTTTGAGTGACTAGTGGACAGAAAAATACACTTACAGAAAGGTGCTTTCTCTTATCACAAGAAAAATATCTAAAAGAGGTTAAATAATTACTAGAGACACTCTTTTTCTCACTTGTGAGTAAGTGATGACAGAGTCAAGCTGATGCATGATTTTGGCACTGATAGGGTGAAAAGGAGGAGAAAAACACAGATCAGAGGAAGATGGCAGAAACCAGAAATCATCACAGTCCTTACATAGGAAGTTATGCCCAGCTGGACAAAAGTGAAATGTTGTCAAGTGAGATACAGTTTCAATAGATATGGAGAAAGAATCAATATCAAACAGTAAATTCTCTTGTCCAAATATCATTCTCTGTAGAATGGCAGTCCAAGATTAGAACTTCTCCTGGGTGCCAGTGTTACATCCTGTCTTTTGCAGATACCAACATAACAGTAGACACTGTTCTACACTTTAATATTTCAATTTTATTTTCATTGCATTTTCCTTGGTATTTTACAGAGAAATTATTCCTTCTATTTCAAGGTGTAAATGCTTCCATTTTTACTTCATAAATGCATATCATATTTCTTAATTAAAAACCTTTAGTAAATTGTAAATGGTTGGTTTCATTGAAATGTCTAGACAGAATTACAGTTAAATGAAGACAAAAAAACCCAAAATGAAACTCTTCCAAAATACATATTATTAGAATAATTAAAGAGAAACAAAAGGAATAGGAAGCATTTTAGCAACAAATGTAGATGTTGAAGACCTCCTACATATGCTGGTTTCCTTATTTTGAAATTAATTTCAACACTTTTAAATATTAACACATTAAATATTACAAATTATAATTTTATTTTTCACATTAAATAGCATCAGGATCAATTCCAAGAGGAACATGTAACAGTACACGTGGTTTAAGACTGAGCTCCCTGCATAATGTATGTATTTGTATTGGTTTTCACACTCTAGTAATTATCTAGCAACTTGCCAATGTTAACCTTAGATCTTGCCAAAAGCCCTGTTCTTGTAGTAATCAATCAACACTTGCTCAACACTAGATTAAGTTCCACAGAAACATTCAAAAGACAGCACAAGTATAGACACACACTTGTGAGGAAATTGCAGACACTGTTTTCATATCGAACTGCATGAGTCTTTCCCTGTTATAATCTCAATAAATATGATAATGGTAAAAAATACTGCTTTGAATTCTGCATTTAACAAAAAACAAAAAAACCCAAACATTTAAGTGTAATAGGTGATAAGCAGGCCATTAAGCCTTTGAAATCAATTCCCTCACAGTGAGGAGGTAAAAACAAGGGTGAAAGTCAGCAAATGCCTTTGATGGGACAAAAGAAATGTTGCCAGCTGAACAAGGACCTCTTTAGAGCTACAGAGATTCAGACTTACCAATGCAAAAGACTTAACTGGTTTAGAGAGAAAATGCTGAGAAAGAAGCTACAAAAAAGGAGGTCACAGACTTCCAAATTAGTTATTAGACAAAAGAGCACTAAGCTGAACATTGAAGAATGTAGTTTCAAATGGAGATCTGATACTAAGAAACCTGGACTAAGACACTTATGGCCTTGATACAAAATGCCATTGTATTTTGAATTTTGGGCATTTCTTCCTGATGATACATAAATACATACAAACCATCAATTAAATATTAGTATTTCAAGAGTTATGATCCTGGGCAAGAAATATGTATGAAATAAATATAGATTAGGAGGGCTGTGGGTTTTTTTCTGATCTTATTGTTAGCTAATGAACTGCCACTAGGAAACTCAGAAAAACTGTCAAAACTTGTATAGCAACTTACTTATATGTGTTGATGATTCTATGCAGAGAAGCAGCAGCTTGCTAGTATTCAGGACTGACCAAGAATAATAAGCAGAACTTAAATTAAGGAGAAGCAAGAACAAGGTAGTTGCTATTTGATTACCTGACAACACAAAATATGAGAAGTACAGTGGAGAAGTTCTCAAACAAATACTAAAACACAGGGTAAACATGAATATTCAAAAGTCTACATATACAAACGTCAGAGAAAGAAGAACAACAAAGGAAATGCAGAAAATTCTAGCAAATTTAAGAGTTACCACAAGATAGTTTGAAATGGACATAGTTCCCAAAGACTAAAGGCAGTGTGCTTCTAACAGAGCACACCAGTAGCGGTATCTATGTCAGAATTGCACAGCTGAGGCCCACACCTTCAGCAGCTGCAAATTACTCTGAAAAAATAGCCCTATTATTGCCTCTTTAATTGTCCTGAATTTAACAGCTACAATGAACACGACTGAAAGAAGATATCTTGTGATTGTTGAAATGAAACCTATTTCTTATACTCGATCTTAAGCTATTACAAGCACAGTGGGAGGAAATCAAGCTGTTCCATTGAGAAAATTGGTGTTGGAGATCTGGGATCCCTTCAGTGGGTATAATGACTCCTGTTAAAGAGTGAGGTGGCTTCTGGCCATAAAAAGCCTCAACTTGTGCTACCAAACCATATTTCTGAGAGCAAACTGTCACTCTTACAATCTGCAGCCAAATTGTCTGTGTAAGACCCCAAGTAACAAATGTAGATGTATTGGCTTTTCCTGTAGGTTGTGATTTTCTTTTGTTAGACATTCACCATGTGGATGCCTACAGGTATGTCCACATCTGGCAGTGTGATGCTCTTGGTGCACCTTGCTGCTGTAACTGCTTCTTCTAATATGATATCTGAGCCAAGCTGCAGCCCCTCTGACATGAGTAGTCCTTATATGACATATGATATGAACCCAAATCACTTTGTTCAAAACTCCTTAGCAAGGCCAGCATTGCATATAGGTGCTAACAACTGTGCCAGAATTTCTCAAAGATTCACTGTTCATGTGAACTGAGGACATTTTTTCTCTTTCATAAAAGAAATTTCAGAAAGACATAAAATATTAATCCATTTTACTAGAACAATATTATATGCTCTTTGTGAATCACTCAGGAAGTTAAAGGACAGCATGATATCTTAAATCACACCAGGTCAGGAGGGAAACAATCTTGTCTTTGCATTTCCTAATATTTCTGCACCCCATCTCTGTCCTCATAGTTAGATATACCCACAACCACAGTAAATGTTCCCAGAGATGATATATGTGTAAAACAAGAGCAGAGAGTTTTAGGGATTCTTACACACAATCGTGTTCATGATCATGATGTCATGATCCTGACTCAGATTGATCTTACTTGGCCATAAATCCACCATGCAGTATTTATTTTGATTGAATAAAAACGTGCCTGCACAGCTTTGCTCTCCGAAGTATGTCAACATTCATGCTCAGCAAGGCACTGACATAAAGACCACTACTGCCTAGAAAACCCAGGAAAAGTTTTAGACATCCTCTTGCCTCACATGGGGGCTTAGGCCCTGGCACTTTCTGTCACCAGCATGTACTGTTCTGCAACCCTCAGCCCTACCTAGTATGACATGATGAACATGGGCTTGCATCCAAGGAAGTCAGTCTGTTCACCACGCAGAAAAAGAAAGGCTTGTTTTCTTTACTAAGATTAACATATTTGCTTGTCTAAAGGCATTAAAAAATGGTTTTATGGTACTTTGAAAGTAGCAAACACAAACTTGTACAGAAGTACAAAATATTGTATCATTATTACTGTATTCTTTGGAAAATAACATGAAAATTGTAATTTCTGATATCCTTCAAGAAGCCTTTCTTCTTAGAAAAAAGTCTTATTTAAGATAGCTTAAAAATAAGAATAGCAGCAATGAAAACATGCTCAGAGCATCCCTCCTGGGACAAACGTCTAAAGAACATGCAAAAGAAGCAATGTTGCTCTTGCAGAGAGATAGACATGATACAAAGCCAGGTTGGATAAAGTCTTGAGCAACCTGGTCTAGTGGAAGTTGTCCCTACCTATGTCAGTGGGGGTTGAGACTAGATGATCTTTAAGGTCCATTCCAACCCCTTAACACTCTATGATAAGCTTTGGGAGATGTCTCTGCAGTTGCTGATGCAAGAGCAAACCCTCTAACAAGGAAACATACAGGAAATGTAAATCCAAATTATTAATTTTGTGCATTTGTTTTATTGGAACCAAATTAGAATAGAGGTAAAAGCATCCTACCACCACACAACTATTTACTGTGTAGTGATACCTCTGACATGCAATTTGTCTTTCAGGAGGGGGAAAGATTATTCAGACTGACACACCTTTGTGTTTCCTCTCTGATCTGAGGTAGTGAAGTCGACAGCAGTGTTCCTTTGTGTCACAATCCAACTGCAATCATCAAGCTGCCCACTTCTAGAGAGGAAAAAATTTACCATGTTGACATATTCTTACTGGCAGAGTAGCTGTTTCATCACACACAGAAGGAACATACTGCCATGTTAGGTTTTGACAAGTCTTCAGAAAAAAAAAATGCACTTAGCTGGCAACTTCTCTGCAGAGACACTGTGATATTTAACACACTTGCATGAAGGCCAACAGAAACATTTTCATTATTATTGACTATATAATCAGCATTATATGGATTTTCATTACGGCACTTTCTTGTGAGTAGGCTTTTAGAGAAGCTTTAAGATTAAAAATATTGTTTCAGTAGTATCTAATCTCTACCAAGAAATTAAGGCCATAAATTCCAAGCTCTAATGACTAATATTTTCTCATAACCATTAGTTCCTTTTTCTATGCCAGGAGCTAACTGAAAGAAGTTTTGACGTTGTTGCTAACTCTGCTAACTCTGCTAACTCTTACCGTGTGAAAACTTATCTCTAGGATGTTGCAGTATATGACCCCTTGTTTACCTGAGAGTAATTAAATAAATTCAACCTCCTTTGCCTTCATGCTAGAATCTGATCAGAATTGTTGCATTGTTAAAAAATAATGATCGTTTACTCTTAACACAAACATACTCAGTCTTGGAAAAGAAATTCATTCTAGTTCAGCATGGTTTTATAGTCACCAAAATAAACAGGAAGTTACTATAATTGCAGAATGAATATTCAGCCCTGCAGCATGCCCTTTTCTCACCTTGTTGTTTTACATCATGTATCCCTCTGTCTCCTGAGGCAACTGTTTATCCTGAGCCATCCTTGGTATGATCTCTAATGTACTTACTCCACAATTTACTGTACTGCCTGTGCTCTGCTTTTGGTTACTGAACAAGTCTGACAGGATTGTAGATAAAAGAAAATACTGGTTATAAAGACTACATTAAAAATGGTGAGCATATATTACTAATTAATTATCTAGAGCAATTTTAAGGGCTTATAGGTAAATATTTCAGATACTACCTAGGCATAATTATCATTTTATGGTACAGAAGCAAGAATAGCATTGGGGATACATGGACTGTCACAACATATCTGAAAACTTGGTAGCGGTGTTAGAATCAGAATTGCTCCAGAGGCAGCCTGCAAGGCAAGAATGAGGTCTGTTTTTTCAGTGACTGAGTAGTATTGGACCACTCAAAGATCTCAACATAGTGGGGTGAAATGGGACTCATGGAAATAACTTGTTAGGCTGGTAGTATCCAGGTATCTTTTTTTCTTACATTAAAAATCTCCATTTGTCCAAATAACAGTGGTTAAAATAATTTCCATCAATAATATTTTCTACTTGATGCTGCTTCTAACATACAGATGCATAATTCCAGTAGGACAGAACTGAATCTGTGGTACTTTTGCAATATTATATACAGAGACAGTCGTTATTTTTAGAACTACCCCTAGCAAGGAGAAACAATATGTCTACATTATACTGCCACCTAGAGCAGCTAGGCCTTGGCATACTTAACATCATTTAAAGAATCCTGGATGCATTTGTCATACACCCAAATGGAGGCAGAAGAGCCTGTCATAAGACAGAGATAAAAGCATATTGGTTTGCTACATATTCAACAAAGAGGAACAGAGACATAATCAGAAAAGAAAAATCTTATTAGCCTGTCTGAGCACTGCACTAGTATAAACCTTCAAGTCATCCTAACAAAACAGTAAATAGAAGGGAATTTAATTATTTGGGATTCTAAATTCCAGTTTCTTATCTTGTAAATACTGTCTGGCACATTATAGAATCATAGAATTGTTTAGGTTGGAGAAGATCTTTAAGATCATCAATTCCAACCATTAAACCAGCACTGCCAAGTCCATCACCAAAACATTTCCCTAAGTGTCACATGTACATGTCTTTTAAATACTTCCAAGGTTGGTGAGGTGTTCCCCACCCGCTCATCTTTCAGCACATGGGGATAGCCTGCTCCTATGCCTTGAAGATTTCCTTCTGGAAGAATGTCCAGCCTTCCTGGACTCCTTTGCCCTTCAGGACTGCCTCCCAAGGTACTCTCTCAACCAGTTTCCTAAATAGGCCAAAATCTGTCCTCCCAACTTCTACAAGAATCAAAAACTATCATTTTGTAATCGCTGTGCTCAAGACAACCTCCAACCATCACATCACCCGCAAGTCTTTCATGACAATCAATGGAAGTCAGATCAAAAAAAAAAAAACCAAAAAAAAACAAATTTTAATTTCTTCAGCTCAGAACGCTGCACCGTTTTTTTAACAACTTGGAATCCAAACTCCTGATTCAAAATACTAGGCCTCCTCTGCAGTATGTAGGGAGACCTGTAGGCCAAGGGTAGGACTCATCATAGGAAATTGGCTGAGGAAGGTCTAGCTTAGTGCCAGCCCTTCAGAAAAATATGCAGACAGGCATGTATCAATCTCCACTTCTGCCCAACTTAGGCACTTCTGTGCTACAGCGAAGTGCTTCTTTACACCATATGCAGGTCTGCAGTCCTGCACCTTTTCAAATTACTTGTGTTTAATTTGTTTTACCCAGGTGTAATATATAAACATACTCTTGTGTGGTTGCTGTGCCTAGACCCACTTGAGAGTGAGCTCTGCCTACAGAAACTGCTCAGGAGAAGTAAAGGCAGCCTCACCATTCCAGAGTAGCTCTGTGCCAGGACTACATAGGCAGCAACCAGAGCATGGCGTGGGGTGGTGGTTGTGCACATTTCAGCCTTCCCTCATATATGGTTTAAAAAAATAGTCTGTAGCAAGTTTAATTGCAAATGAAGATACTTTAATCTTAGCTTTTTTAAATACCTTACTACACGGATTCTTCAGGGTGGCAGATAACTAGATTTAGATTTCAAGTTAGTCTCATGATAAACATTTGTGAGATAATATAATCTCTGTTTTTCTGCAACTCTGAGGTAGTTTTTGGCTGTTCCACACACATTAAGGACACCTTTGTTCCAGCTCCCTTTTACCCTGCCTGAAGCAATCTCAGATACCCCTTCATTCTTAATCCAAGTTCTGTGTAAACCTTTGCCTGTCAACAACAAAAACAAGATCATGCAAACTATTACTGAGCATATAGCAACTATTCATCCACCTAGAAAATTACAACATTTCTAGTGTCTAAACCTTTCTGGCAGAGTGATTCAGATTTCTAATGAAGTGAAAATACAGTCTAAAACTAAAATGTATTGCATGCTATTTATTGGCTAATTCATCAAGCAGTAAAGTTCTTGGGAACAATTTCTCAGCAAAACTATATTAAACTCAATTGAAGCAATTTACAGAAAAAGATAATGCTCTATGCTCTAACAGTATTTTAGTTAAGTGTTTACTATTGCTAAATTTTGTACAGACATGTAATTTTGAGTGACATATTTCAAGCCCACAAATCTCATGCCAACACTGCTAGGAAAAAGTGCTATTATTCCAAATCTTGGTAGCTACAGTAGGATTAAATTGAGTAGCAGATTTCTAAATTGAACCATTACTGTTCTCATTGATTTAAATAATAGAGTACTTCAGAACTAAACCCACATAGGGAAAAGTCAAAACCTGATTTTTTTTAGTTTTGCCAGATAACATCATAAAAAATTTTTATATGAAAATTAAAATATAGAAATTGATCTTTTCCTTTTAAAATCTTTTCATTTAAATAGTCTGACAGAAAAACTGATATTCATATTCTTAAAGCAGAATTAATGACCTATGCACAAAGTCCAGTATTGTATCCATACATTAGAAATAAATTTGAACTGATGAGTACCTTCAAATAAAATATGTACAGCTA
>VYZS01036687.1:35367-55717 GCA_013400695.1 Neodrepanis coruscans
TACACATGTATAAATTGTCATTTTCTCATCATGTAACTTTTTCACATCAAGGAAGAAAATAAACCTATCCAACAGCTGTTTATTAGAGTACCACTTTATAAGCATAATATATCTTTAAATATATATATTTATTTAAATATGCATATATCCATTACTATATCTATATACACACATATACACAAAAGAATGATATTCCAAGTAAAACCAGCCAAACAACTTTTTGCAGGTGAGCTTAGCATAAGCTTGCAGCTAAGTAAGCTGTCATAACTGTCTGTCTGCATGTCTTTATCCACAGACAAATGTAAAGAAAATTATACCGGACGCCTGAAGGGTATGTGTATACTCAGTATATACAGTATAGTGTATTGTATATAGCAGTGACCATGGTCAAGCTCAAATTTCATCTTTTTTGACATGACTAGTTCATTTGATACTCCTAGTGTCAGTTCTGTCCTGTAAGGCACTCTGCCATCATGTAGTCAATGGCAATTCTTGTCCCAAAGAGATTATAAACTGTATCAGTGAGAAACGGGAGAAGCTTAGGCACAAACACTTGCCATGGGGATGGGGAAAAAAAAAATCAGTGATGAAGAATATAATTTGGGTTTCCTGACTGTTATGCCAATATCCTTTCACTTCCTAGAAGTCTTTTCACCAACCTGAAAATTACTGGAGCTGATGTAAATATTTTTATATTGGTAAAATACATCCAAATGCACCGGATATTTTAACCTCACAAAGCTCATCTAAAAAAGTCTAAACATTTTACAGACTACAAATACCTGTGTTCAACTACGAATTCAAGTTTGGATTATAAGCAGTGTGAATTGAGGGGCTGTCTATCTCATCAGGAGACAGAAAAACTNGAGTAAATGACCTTTATACCATCTCCTTCTCCTTTTGCAGGTTTTGTCAGGAAAATTAATATATTTTACACTGCATTTTGTACTTGCTGTAGTCTGTCACAGGAATGAATTAACACCAAATTTTAATGCTTCAATACTGTGCATTTTTATTCTCATTACATTCTCTCTTTTTTCTCAAACTTGTGAGAAAAATTATAATAATAAAGAGAAAATAGAAGAACATTTATCCATTTATCCATTCCTTTGACATTCTTAAGATTGCAACCAGAGAAGAAAATTATATTAAAATGATTTGTTCTTACACTAAATATAGATAAAAGGAAAGAAATAAATTTAAAATTAATCAGTTCCCCAAAGAATACGAATCTTTGGTTCATCTTCAGTGCCCTATTCTACATTGAGCATTGTCATCAACTAAAGCTATAGACAGTATTAAACATTGACATCTGCTACTGTGATGTGGACTGCTGTGAAGTAAGACTGCAATTGGACATGATATCATTTTAGTACAATGAGGCATAGAGAAAAGAAAGACAGATAACTACAATTTGAAATGTTTTATAAAAGCACAGATGTTAGGAAATCTGAACTCTGCAAGTCCTTGTCTGAAGAGGGTCACATCCCTGCTAAATGCAGAATATGTTATATCTAATGTTACTTGGTCATTCCTTCTTCTAAAACAGAATCAGATACACATGTATAAATTGTCATTTTCTCATCATGTAACTTTTTCACATCAAGGAAGAAAATAAACCTATCCAACAGCTGTTTATTAGAGTACCACTTTATAAGCATAATATATCTTTAAATATATATATTTATTTAAATATGCATATATCCATTACTATATCTATATACACACATNTACAGACTACAAATACCTGTGTTCAACTACGAATTCAAGTTTGGATTATAAGCAGTGTGAATTGAGGGGCTGTCTATCTCATCAGGAGACAGAAAAACTGAGAACCCCTGGAAGGGATGCTACATACTTTCCCTGCCCTCATAAACGTGTACATCCATCCTGCCCCTGTACTGTGTTAGTAATATTGCACCATGGTTTAAAGGACTGTTAGTTACTAATAAATCTTTCAATGGATTCTAAGAACAAGAAAATATGTTCTTATAACTGAGAGTATAACTAGCAAACTAGTTCTAGTTATTGTCTTAATAAACTCATATCAATGAGCTCCCATTAAAGCAAAAGCATTCCCTGGTTTTAAGGTAACAACACAACAAAAGCATGCTAGCTAATCATTCATTTTGATCAGATAAACCACTAGTCTTGTGGAATAATCAAAATGAACCTTTGCTTTGAATCTCAGCACAAGGATTTATCAAATACTATACTCAATCTCCTCCCTACTTCCAATAAGTATTTTTTTCTTAAAAACAAATTTCTCTCATTGAACTTACTTTAAAAAGAGATGTCCCTTCCTGGCACTAAATTATATCATCTAATCAAGACTCTGAGTTTAGGAAAGTCATCATAAATTCACTCATTATTAGTCTGAAATGTCCTTTGTGGGTATACCGAAAAAAAAATCTTCTTGTTGGCAAAAAGCAATTAAGTACAAACCTTAACAGAGTCTTGGGGTAGTTAAAAGTTCACGTTATCTGAAAAACTAATAACGAAGTCTGTTAGCCATGTATCTGGATTGTAGGTAAGCTTTAATAATTTAAAAATCAAGTAAGATCTCCATTATCCCTGAAAAGCAAGTAAATGATTTTCATATTAATAATACTGCAGTATTATTATAGCACTCTAGTCAAGGTCTTTCTCTAATTATGCACTTGGTAGCAAACATAAAGGAAGTAGAAATCTATGAGTATTCAGAATGAAAATGAAAAAGCATGGTCAAAGTCCATGGAGAAGTTGTTAGATCTTATAGACAAGGAAAATACAGTTATCTTCAAAGATCATAAATTATGGGAACATGGGTCACATGTCCTAAAATCATAGAGAAAGAAATCACTTTTAAAAGTTTTCTATTCTTTTATTTGAATTGACATGAGCAAACTACAAATTAATTCTTTCAGGAATCTTTGTCTGTGTCAAAACCTTGACAGAACTATTTCTGCCAAAAAAGGTTCTGAAATTTCAAAAAATTTTAAGTATCTGATGTGTCGGTAATGCATGAGAATAGCAAATCCTGGAAATCTGAAAATTAAGGACAATATAAATGAATTAAATTTAATATCTGAATTAAAAACATAAAATCTACTTATGTAAGATTTTTAAAAATTTGAGAGCTTAAAGAAGAAACCAAGAGAAATGTAAAGAAACACCTTTGCATTTACCACAGAAAGTAAACAGCTGTCTTAACTCCTTCTTAACTCATAAAATGAGAGGAGACTTGAAAGAAGTGGCAAGCAGAATAAGACTTCAGATACGCAAAGATAAAAACAGATTTTGTGCTTGCAAATTGACAAAAATAACTTGAAGAAGCTCACGTAATAGTCAATAACCAGATATATCAATGTAAACATCTTAAACACCTAGCAACATTAATTATTATTAGCTATTGAATTCAGAGGAATCATAAGACATGAAAATTAAATTTTTCTCCTCTCAGATACTGTTTCATCCTAATAACTACCAAGAAGAACCAATTTTAAGACAGCTAGCAAATCCTCTACAGGAGAGCCTCTAGATATAAGATATTAACCTTAAAAAGAAGTAACTAAATGAGCATTGAGATGAATATTGGGGTCAGTAAGAAATTAAGATTAAGAAAAAAATAATAAAGTCCGGAAAGCCTCAGAGAAAACATCTGTAGCAAATACAACAAAATTCTGTCTGCCTTTATGGGTTAGCACTATCATGACAGAAGAAGACACATATATTCTCTACAAATATGAATTCCCCTCTCTTAGGACTTTGCAAACTGTTTAATTATCTACTTTCTTCTGTACTCTTTAGAAAGCCTCTGCAGTTACCACCATGTGCCTGAGACAGGTCAGGGTCTATTGGAAGAATCTTCCTCTGTTTTTTGCTGTGAATCTAAGAAAAAGTATCTTACTATGTACTATTAGTATTCACAAGCAATATGCTCTCAGAGAAAAGTGAAGTTATGAGAGCAGAAAGGGATCTTTCAAGTGCATACTTTGAGCATACCAGGAGCCCACCATGCTAAAACCAGTTGTAATATAGAGGGAATTTTGGTATGATGCCTCACTACCTCCATTCCTGGCTATGGTGGAAAACTGCTGCTGTCTCCCTCCCTTCAGTTCTCCTTCAAGCTAAACCAGTCACTAGGTCTTCCTCCTTTTCTATAGTCTGATGTCTAGGAAACTTACAGCAGTATGCAATCATTTTTACACAATTATTTTCTTGACCTCCAGTTTTTGTGCTCTTGGCTGTTACAGCCTGTTTTGGGGGGCAGTTTATATGGACAGCTTCAGTTAGGCACTGTCTTTGGAAATAGCTATATATAATGACTAGGTATTAGGCATTATTATGCTCACCCGCCCCAAAAGTTCTTTGCAGGCTGGGAATGCTAATTCTCTGCAGCTGACTGGAAAAGTTCCCAGGTGTTGCAGAGCTGTTGTCCCCCACCAGCTCCATTGGGACTGATAACAATGATGACTCAAGTCTATGATTCCTGGACTAACCCCTGACCAACCTTCTTGTTTTTTTCCTTTAAGATTCCTTTTCCTATTGTGTTTTCCTCTTGAATGCTTTAACTGCTAACAACCTAATCTCAACAATCTCACTTTTATCTCTACAGATTACCTTTTTGACCTTTCTGCAGAATTTCTGACAGGTATTTCTCAGCAGTATGTGCAAAGGTTATGCAGTGGGGCTGAATGAGAACTAGGACTTGGAGCCTGGGACACAGGTGCAAGATCTCTGGGTTCATCTGGGTGCACAGTTTCCACAGCCCTTGCTAGTCTTTGCTAACTTTTGGATCCCCCATTTCCACACTCCTAGGAAATTACTCTCCCATCTGTCCCAAAGCTGCCATAGTAACTGCCTGCAGACTAAACAGACTCAATAGCTCCCCGCCCATTACCAGGTCCAGCTCAGGGTCAATCATCTGAGACATTAAAGTCCTACCATAATCGGAATTTCTAAAACAAAGTGAGTTCTATTGCTAGTTCTGGGTCTGGGATTGTGTCTTTTAATGCCCAGATCCTTAGTAAGGGAGCTTTGTGTGATATTCAAAGCTTTTTTATTTCATTCACAGCCCACTGTACTAAGCAACAAAGTGCAGCCATATAGGAAACATAGCAAGCTTTTAGCAGTATGATACTTCACAGCTGGTGTTTAATACAGCCGTTTGCTCGATCAGTTGTGACAGAATACATCATTGGCCAGATGCTGCCTTTTTCTGCAGGACAGTTAGGACATGGGTGGTAAGCTTTCTCTCTGTCGTAACAGAAATTTATACAGTCCAGGGGTCTTAACATGCATGACTGACTATGCATTCTCTTAAACGGTCACAGGAGCTTCAGTTTTTCATGCTTGACTAGGAGAGGAGAGTCTGCACATTAATCACTGACTCAGGCATTATTTCAGGTAGACATGATGGAGGGTTACAATGTATAATGTAGCAAAGCTGAATTTGCCAGGCTTGGGTACAGTGCTGAAAAAGTGGTTTGAAACAAAGGAAGTACACAAGCACTTCACTCCAATTATAATCATTTGAGAGAGAGGGAGTGAACAGTCATTGATCATTCCAGCTGCCTTTTGCTCAAGCGCGTAGCTAGTGCATAGCTGTGATAAAATTTGGCATCACCACTACCTACAGTTTATAATATCAAGGAATAGGACTCATATTTTGTCAATTTTATAAAATTTATACACTTATCAAGTATTTTTTCTAAGGGTTTTGTAATTCCAGAAATATAGCAAATGGCCTTAGAAATATCAAATCTTGTTGCACAAGTGGTAAAACATCTTGAGAAGATGTTTCTTGGAAATTGGCACTCAGGGCTTTTCACCAGAAAATAAAATGTATTTTTATTATGTGCCCTGCATAAAGGATATTTTCATCTAAGGAAAAATGCAAAAGAAAAAGAAAATACAGACTGGATACAACATAGTGGTATCAATAAAAAGATTTAGAATTTACATAAGCTACCTAAAAGAATCATCAGCCTGGAAGTACAATGACAATAAATATACAATTAAACACTCCATGAACATATCCAGAGGGAGCACTTGAAGAACACCTGTTGCCATGAAATGACAGAAATGAAGGGACCATGTTAATGCCATGATATCTAACTAGTTTGGACTTTTAGGACTTTTTACACTGATTGGCAAAAATCAGATATTCTGACTACATTTCTCCATGATAGCAGTGGGGGACAGTGAGACTTTTTTTTCTGACAAATTTGCTTTTGCCAGACATGTTATATCTGACAGCAGCATCTGACAATGGGCTTATGGTTTGAAGGACATTATTTAAGTATTCTAAAATTAGATATGTGACTACCTATATGATAATGAGTCCATATTAATTCCCAACTCAGAACAAAAAAGGTTAAAACAATAAACAAATACCCAGGTGGTTGGTCTGTCTGTCTTGGGTGATACAGAAGCTGAGGGATGCCAGCTACTTATCAGATGCTCTAGGGTCTTCTTAGAGTGGTGATGACATGCTGGTTTTGAAAGTGCTTTCCTGTACTCCTTAGGAAGTGAATGTAATTCAAATTCCTTCTCCATCAAGTCTTAGGACTTACTCAGTATCTCTTGATCTAGCTATCCTGAGAAGCTGCACATAGACATACTGCGATCCTGAAGACCTGCTCACACAGATGTCATTAATTCATGTCATTTTTCTGCTGTTTTTTCTAGTGCTTCTGTATTTTCATTCACTATGCATTGATATTTGTCTTCATGGTTCTTTGTAATTCCTTGCACAGATAATAAAATCACAAAATTATATCAATGAATCATGTGCTGACACCTCCTGACATTTTGTTAAACAAAAACAAAACACCTGCAAAGTTAGAAAACAATGTCAGAGTCACTGAAAAAACTGCAGGGGTGAGAAAGAGACAAATTCGGTTAAAAAAAAAGACCTATCAGTAATGTAGGAGCTGCCATGAGCTCTTGAAAATAACACTGTTTATCTCTGGGATGAGAAACTAGAGTCACCAATGTCTGTTTCTGAGGAGATTGACTCACGGCTTACGCAAGATTTGTTCTCAGCAGATAAATATGAGCGATGGACAAAGGTGTTTAGGAGACTGAGGAGAAGGAAGTATGATATGAAACATGCAGAGAAGGCACAGGCAAGGACCAATCACATCAAATTGGCCGTGGCACAAACGAGTATCTGGACCTGCCATCCCATAAGTTAGTCATGCTAAGAGACCAAAGACTCATTCATTCGGGAACAACTGAACATGGTCAGCATAGTATTTATTTGGCTATTTCTTAATTTATTTATAATGGGATGATATATTCCTGCTATTTTTAATACTAATTGTCATCAGGAAAAGGAAAGAGTGATGCCGGGCAATAGTGTTTTCAAAGACAGACCTTCTTAGGCATAATGTCTGTGTGCAGCAGAGCAGAACCCTTGAAGCTCCACACAGCTAACTAGGTTCAAAAATGGAATAAGACTGACCCCTGGCAAGATCCCCAGCACTGCACAGCCACAAATGGAGGATACTACATGTTTCTTTGACAGTGCCTAGCTCTGGGACTCTCTTGGTCATGCCTGGAAGCTGATTATCAGACATCTAAACACTCCGCTACTAGTGCTAGGTCACATTGGTGTATAATTCCAACCTAACATAGCACAGTCCCTGGCCTCTCCTTGTCCCTGTGCAGTGCAGGGTGAGGAAAGGCCAGAGACGTGCTCTACAAGATCGTCAGAAGCCATGCAAGACATAATTGCCTTGAAAAAAGGTCTTGGCACGTGTAAAGCAGCTAACCTCTCCAGGGACACCCACTCATTTCTGCCTGATACACCAAATTGTACATCATTCTCTATCTAAAGACATTTGCCTTCCTAAGAGACAGAGCAGCTTGGCAGCCAGGATGCTCCTGCCTTCTGTCAAAAATGCAAGTTTGAGTTCCTACTTTAAATCAGAGCCAACTGAAGGTCTGAAATAGAATCTTTCGGGCACAAGGGGCTGATCCACACAATACACTATTCTATATGCATGTTGGCTTTTACACATCTGGTTCCTGAGCTGTGACAAAAGCTACATCCAGTTGATCCATATCTTGAACTCAGCCACAGTCTGGAGCTGTGCTGCAATGGTCAAAACCCTTCCAGCTGTACCGAGGATTCCCTTTTTTGAAGCTATCAGTTAACATCTCTCTTGAACAATTAATGCCCAGCTTGTTAGCCACAGAGCAGTGTTAACTTGCAGATGGTTTTGTACATGCCTGGTGGCAAAAATATAAATGTTTATCAGTTAAAAGACTGATGACAGTGGTATGTTGTGGGTTGGAAAATAAAATCGTTTCTCCCCTCCCCCCATTCCCTGCCGGCTGGGGAAGGGGGTGTGTNCACGCTGAGACTAACCTCCGCGTGGGGATGGATCAGCGATTCAGCAGCGGTAGCCTGGTTTGGTATTCCCTGGGGGTGGACTCTTGTGGGGTCGTGTTTTTTTCTTGTGGTATTTCCTGGGCGGGCAGCTTAGCAATTTCCGCGGCCATAGCCCGGTTTTAAAGGCCACATCTTTCTATCAGCACTGAAATCCCTTCCCGGGGTTGGGGAAGGGAGGGGGAGGGGGGCTCGCGGTTTCTAACTGTGTGAGTGTTTTTCTTCAGAAAGCCGAGCGGAGGCTCGTGCTGCTGTGGGTCCTCAGGTCGGTCGCAGGCCTTCTCTAATTATCCCGGCGTCTCTTCCAGAACCCTCAACAGAGAGACACCAGCACTATTCCAGAGCGTTCCCATCCCAACACAGGCCCTGGGAAGGCTTAATTTGTCTGGTTTTTGCACTTTATTGTCAGTTTTCTCTGTGTGTGAAATAAACTGTGTTACCTGTGTGTTTTCTTTTTGTGTGGCTTCTCTCGGACATCTCATGTCAGCACCACGCTTTTTAGTGGTAAAACCACGACATGGTATCACATGGAAATACATGTAGAACCTACACACTTGATGAATTTGACCTATATTTGCCAGGATTACGTCTGCAGTGCTTTCTAGGTTTGATAAATTGAATTGTCTACTGCTTTTTCATCAATAAATTGCTACTGCTCTTGATAAAGTCATCAATACTTTAACTCAGATTCAATTACTCATCAACTGATATCACAATTGAAACATAGAAAA
The DNA here is from genome assembly GCA_013400695.1 of Neodrepanis coruscans. Taxonomy (NCBI): domain Eukaryota; kingdom Metazoa; phylum Chordata; class Aves; order Passeriformes; family Philepittidae; genus Neodrepanis; species Neodrepanis coruscans. Next base: position 44,479 of record VYZS01036687.1, read on the forward strand.
CAAAACTGAGTTCAGTTCAGAAATTCCTAGAAAGAGTAAGAGAAAAAAAAAATGTACTATGCTGAATTTCCATAAATTATCACAACAAAGATTAAAGGGCATCTAAAGCTAAGTAATGTGCTTTTCTGCAATACTGCTTCTTCCAGGAAGTATAATTTGCTGCATGGAAATGTCAGTTGGAGGAAGTGAACCAATCAAATCAATAGGGTTTATTCTACTTCAGAATTATCTGAAACTTAGAGCAGATACTTAGAAAACTGTTAGAAAGAAAAATAGTAATAAATACATCCCACTTCAAAGAATAACTTATGGTTCTAATATCAGCTAATAGGGAAAAAGACTTTATATTGAGCTTCTTCAACACATTAACTCCAGATGCAGCCAAAGCACTAATCTCTTTATTAGTCATTCACTAGGGTTTATAATGCTAACAGGTAGTACATTTTCCTTCCCAAACTGACACCAGGGCTTACCATTCATCCTTCATGTAGACAGAACAACAACTGACACTCCACAGAGATGTTACGAATAAAGCCAAACACCATAGGATTATTAAATAATACAGGTCATTTTCCTCATCTTCCAAAGAGACATTTTTGCATATTATAAATTTCTACAAATGTATTACTGCCACAATGACTTGCTGTTGAGGTTTTTAGTCCAAGTACAGAGAAAAAAGTGATCCTGTGCAAAATGAAGGACTACAGCATGAAAAACTTTCAGTAACAGTTGCTGACCTCTCGCTGTAAAAAACTGTTAGAGCAGCGAGACTAAGAATAAGGATTTCCCAATGGCTGCTAAGGTGTTATGCAGCCTTTCATCTGTCTGTTTAGCCATACTCAGCTGACAATTACCCTGCAAAAGTTAAATGATTGGCATCAGTTTTCCTGGGGAGTGGGGAGGGGAGGAGGGAGGGGAAATCAACTGTTAAACTTCTTTTGCATTATCCAATATAACCTTAATTCTGTGGGACTTCCCAAGATAGCCTGAGCATCACAGCAGAAGGAACATGGTCCAGTGGCAATGAGCATTACAGAACTGATCAGAAATCATTGCTTTACAGCAATAAATTTAGACGGGGTCCATATGTCTTCACATCTTAACTCTCATCACAATTAATCTTCCGTTTTCTTTCCATAGTATGAAGAATACGACTATCTGCAGCTCCAGTATAATCTTCTGCCCATACATTCCACCAGGCACCTAAATGTCAACAGAGCTTGACATAGCTTTCTCTTTAAATCAAAATCCAACCTTTTCACTCAATACCTGCTGTTAAAGTACCAGTCCGTGTCCTGTCATCTACCTCCTTGACCCCTATAACCTTCTTCTTCATGGCCTCCCCATGACCTGCATAAATCTTTTTTTATGCACTGAAAATTAAAAATAAGCATGAAACAGAAGGACATTGTTTATAAGAAAAGCAATGTCTACACCAATCTGTATATAGCTATTGTGTTCCAAAACACACAGCCTAATGTATATATGCTTCTAATTGCCTGCAATTGTGGATAAATAAGAGGCTACATTACTACAAGCTAGTAAAGAGAAAGTGTGACTTATTATCTCTATTTGACTGCAAATTTTGAATCCCTCAGTGCTTGACAATTTCAGAAGATGACAGATACTGGCAAAAGAAGACCTCAGAGACTATATGAGCAATTAAAACCACCTATTAAATGTTTTCAAGAGATTCTACAATTGTAACAAAAAGGCAATGGGTTTATAATTTAGTCAAAAGCATTAGAATTCAGATGCTCAGATAAAATTGGTTTCAAACTTAGTAATCTCCTGTTACTCCTTTTGGAGAAGTTTACATCCTCAGGAAGCGTTACATATTAGAACCCCTTTTCAAATAGTCTTTTCAATAGATGCCTTTTCCACATGTTTGCATGTAATTACAAAGTTTGTCTGGACAGTCTCTGTGTGCAGGTGTGCAACAGCATATAACACTGAGGCATAAAACACTGGAAATGCAAACGTAACACTTAGGACAGTCTTATCAAAAAGCGGGATGGCAACTGCCTTTTCCATTTGTTGGGATATATGTTTAGGGCTTTATCTAGGAAGGTCGTAAGTGTGCTGCTTCTCACAGTATGAAGCAATTAAACGTGTGAGTAAATTTAAAGATCTGACTCATTTCACTGACTCTCTGAGTGTCCCATACATGCACATTGGGTAGCACGACTGACAAAGGGCTTCACAGGATATCAGATAAAATGTGCAGACTGTCACACTTCTCAGACTAAGGAGGAAGTGAAACATCCTAAATACTTCCAGAGTGTACGTGTGTTTGTGCATATATATATAAACACACTTCTCTGTGTGTGTGTGTCTGTGTGTGTGTGTGTGTGTGTGTGTGTGTGTGTGTGTGTGTGTGTGTGTGTGTGTGTGATTCATACCTTCATATTATCATGGCATCGTGTATTTTACCTAAGAAGCAACAAAGTTTAATCCTTGCCCTGTTGATACTGGTGAATTTGCAGCCACAGATGAAATGATTGCAGACAATATTTTTAGACACTTCTGAAGAGAAGTAACACTTCCTTAATGCATAAAATGTGTGATTTTCCCTACTCTTCCCTATTCTTTCCCTACTCTACAATTACACAAAACAGCAAATGTCCCTTTAAGTGAAGCAGCCTTGATCCCATTTGAATTTGAGCACTGGTAAAATAAAATGTTTTTCAATTTAAGATGCTACAAGTAAGTTTTGAAAATAGTGAGAGAACTATATATCTATGTTGTATGTCTATTTACAGCTTCCATCTTTGGAAGTCATCTTTGTATCTCTACTGGAACATAAGGCCAATTAGCACAGAAAAGATTGAACTTTGTCAATGCAAAAGACATCTTCTAAGATATTGTCATTTGGCAGGAAATTTCACACATCTTGACAGAGACAGTGCATTTTCACAAAAAGATTTTCCTTTCCTGTTTCCGCATAAATCTGTGGAGGTTACCACCAGCTACAATGGGAACAGAAGTGGGAAGAATAAGAAGGCACAGGATCCTTTCCTGACTTTGCTGTTTTTCTTCCGCAAGAATTTCAGGAATTCATTTAATCTTTCCATGTCTTTATTATTTCACAAATAAATTTGAGATGACCATCCCCGCTGACCTCCATAACAAGTCATGAAATCCATGCATGCAAACTAATATTAAAAGATCCCCCAAACCCCATTAAATCAGTGAAAATCTTTTCAAAACTTTGGTTGGCAAGTTTAGATTAAGTGCTCTAATACTAATCTGGTTATCATTATTAGTTTATTGTTTATACGTATATTATTACAAACATGCACATAAAAGATATGTATAGTTTCCATAAAGGTTTTTATCATCATGGTCACTGGAGCCATTAAGGTGAGATATGTCAATTTCAATTACATGTATTTACAACTGTATTTCTCAGTTTACACACCACAAGTGATATTTCTCACTGCATGAATTCTCAGACTGGTAACAGAAGCTAAATGCATTTTCCTTTAAAAGTTTGTATAATCTGTGAAACATAAAGGCATTAAGCAGTTATATTTTCTGAATCATTGTGTCTTTTGTAAGAACAGCTGTGTATCTAGTTCAACAGTGAAACTCAGACTGTTTTACTAATGAAGAGGGAGCCAAATAACCCAGTGCTGGAATGAATTGCAGGCTATTGAAAGTGAACAGTTGGCTCATTAATCGTGCCCCTCATGAACAACACCACTTCCCTTTAGACTGGCATTGAAATAATCCAGATACTTTGTATTCTAAAAAGTATTTTTAGGACCTTCTATGATCAAGATAAGATATAGGAAATACATTCCATGAAGAAAATACAAATTCTTAGCGTGTAACAGCAAAACTTCTGCATTTACCAAACAACTGCACGTAGCTTCTAAGATAAATAACTTTTGGTGTAATTCTGTATAGGTTTTCCAGTGGTCTTACCACTACCACTGGACTGCTGCACATGCATCAGAAAATTCAAGAAATTTTGGCAATCTTGGGAAGAATGATTGCCCATTTTTCAGTTACAGGTGGAATCACTGGCTTACTGAAGGCAATAGGAAAATTCCAATATATATCAATAAGACAATCCTTTAGACAGGGAATGCAAGCTCAGAAAACCAAAATAAAACATCCAAGGTAAACTGAAACATTTTAACTAGTTTTCAATAAAGTGACTTGCAATTATGATCTTCTTCATCAAGTCTCACCCTCAGCTTCACGCTATGTGGCTCAGATCTTTTTATTCTTTCCCATTTACCTTCTCCAGGTTTTGTTGATCATAAATAATTTATGTTGTACATAAATTTAATTGTTTCCTGCCTTGGATATACTTCCATAAAAATCTATAGTTATCTAAACCTCTTTGTGTGTGTGTGTGTGTGTGTGTATGAGGACTGTTTGTTCTTCATGCATAACAGCTGAGCAGCCTGATCCTTGCCCAGTGGACCTTGACAAAAGGCTTCTGAAAGATTTGAGTCAGTCCTGAAAGATTCTTTAGAAAAAGTGCTGAGTTGATGAACAGAAATAGTAAGTTGTCTTTTTCTAAGGACTCATTTCAAGGACTATATAAAATCATATTACAACGAGTGCCGCAGAACCACATAGTATTTAATATGTAGTAACTTTAACAGTTATCGGTGGTGTAAAAATTCCTCCAAATGCTCAGGTAAGATGTAGAATTTGAAGGGCATAGAAGCATGTAGTGACGTAATTTTATCAACCTGGGCTGCAATAGGAAAAGCATTATCAGCAGATTGAGGGAGGTCATCCTGCCACTCTGTTCAGCACTGTCAGATCCAGCTGGAGTGCTGTGTTCAGTCCTTTGCTCCCCTGTACAAGAGTGACATGGATATACTGGAATGATTCTAAAAAAGAGCCAGAAAGGTGACCAAAGGTCTGTGAGAAGAAACTGAGATAATGAGGATGGATTAGCTTGGAGAAGAGAAAGCAGGTAGGTTGATAGCAATGCATATATATGTATATGTTGCAATGAGTATACATCTGATGGGGGGGTTGAAGAAGACAGAGCCAGGTTCATTTCAGTGATGTCAAGTGACAAGACAAGACTCAATGGGTTCAAACTGAAATAAAGAAAACTCTATTTAAACATATAAGAAAACTTCTTTACTGTGAGTGCAATCAAACATCAACACAAGTTGCCCAGACAGGGTGTGAAGTATCCATCCTTTGAGCTATTCAAAATCAGGTGGTTGGACTAAGTTATCTTCATTGGTGCCTTCCATATTAAGCAATTTTGTGATTCTCCTCCTCTAGGCAGTGAGTTTTAGCGTGTAGCACAGCTCCTCCTTCTGAATTTTGTCCCTTTATCTGAAAAAGATGTACCACCTTCAGCCTAACTCTAACCTCTTGTTTTCCCAGACTATCTTCTAATTTCAGCAAACTTTCTTTTTGGGAAACAATTTTGAGTAAAATATATTTTAGGCATTCAAATGTGAGGGGCAATTCTTATAATGTCGGTTTTCTCATTTATGAATAACATGCTCAGATTTAGATGGCTTGAAATCCATAAGCAGGGAAATTTTATTTCTAATAAATTTTTTTCCTAAAGCTGGAAAAAAAAGGGTTATTGACATGACCTCATATCCAAATTTTGATTAAATCTAGATTTGAAATATAATATTATACAAGTTTTGGATGTTTAAATAAATTTTTATCATCATGAAACTTCTACTTGTAATAACCATATGCACAGAAATCAAGAAAGTATCTGATAGCACAGTTTGGAAAAAAAAAAAGTATTCAAAACAATGTATGGATGACAGCTGCTACTCCCCCTTTAAACCTTATTCAGTCATTCTTGTGTTGAATAGTATCTTCTTTTGCTTACCATACAAAACATGAAGGTGGCATCACCAGGCCCTCTGAAGCTGAACTGTTTGTGCTGTTACACATTTTCCTTGCTAGTATTGTAAAATAATTTTTCTCAAAAAGAACCAAACAACCAACACACAATATTCAACCTATCTGTGGAAACACTGTTGAAGAACATGACAACATCTAAATAGCTTACACTAGTAGAAATCAAGAAGACTGGATTCAGACATTATTTCCTCAAAGCTGGAGGGAGTTTGGATGCATCATTCCATCTGAGGTCTATCTCTACTTTATCATGCTTCTATGAAAACCCAATAAGCCTGCTCCTCATAATCCAGGAAAAGCATGACAGTGCCCGCAATAATCACAGGGAATCCCCAGATTTTCCATATTGATAGGTAGCTCTCAAATTGCCCTGCAGAGTTCAGCAGGGAAGTCAATCAATGGGCGTTTAACTCTGGCTGGCATCCTCTTCACTCACTCCTGCAGGCTGGCTGCTCCCGCCTCCTTCCAGCACCAAGTCCAGAGCTTTTTTTCTGCAGGGCTGGCAGCTGCCTCCATGCCTCTCTGCTTCAGCTAGTGTGGCAGAGAGACATCTCTCCAGTGGTGGCAAGAGAGCTCAAAGAGATTCCAGCAACAGAGGAGATCCCCTGCCAGGCTAAAAGAGCAAAGGACTAGGGAAAAGGAATCACCGGACTATTTAATCCTTTATTTTCACGTCTGTATAAAGGACAGCAGGAAGTATGTGACCCCAAAGGAAAGAATTTTCTATCAAAAAGTGGTACCATTCTTTCTGTAAGCCTTTCCATGCTCTCAGAAAGAAGTAACTCTTGCTTCTTGGAGAGATCAAAAGGAGTCTGCCAGGGGTGACAAAAAAAAAGGAAGAAGTTAACCTCCTGACAGTGGCAATAGGTTAAGTCATTTTGAAGGAAGATTATATTACAAAGATCATCTAGAACTGAGAGGAAAATTGTCTTTGGTTCAACAAAAGAGGAAATGCAATACCAGAGGATTGAGAAGGAACACAGTAAAACTGAGAAACCAGAGAGATACCCCTTTGCAGCAGCACTTTGAATACATAAAGTTGCAGGGTTCCCAGTGAGAGACAGGACATGACTTTGGGTCATACAGTCGGAGAGAACTGTTAGGCCTAGGAGCTGCTGTGCTACAAGCAAGACCTCAACACAATCAAGTGGGAATAAAGAGGGAAGACAAAGGAAAACATGAGTCATAAATGGTATTAAAAAATGTATTTGTCAACAGGGCATCCAGGGACAATGTCTAGAGGAAAAAAGAGTCAAGAGTAAAAAACACAGATGGAAGTCTAGCACAGTTTCTGCAGAAGGCAAAAAGAGGAGTCAGCACTAAAGATTCAAGAAGTGAAGAATTGGGAAAGGATAATTTTTTGGAAGTGCAGTGGGATTTTTTAAAGTGTTTACTGGATTTAGGAAGAGGAGTGAGAGTTTCAAAAGCAGTCCATCAATCAGAGACAATGACAAAACACAGGTTTTTATGCCTAAGTAATTAAATGGGGCTATCAATGCAACTAGCTCCAGCTCATGGAGGAAGGGCTGAGCCATACTGAAGGAGATATAGGAAGTAACTAGAGAAGCTTTGAACTGTATGTTTAGAGAGGCTAGATATGACAGGGATAAAGTAGATGAAGTGACAGTTACAAGAAGGGAATCCAACAGGTGTTTTCATGGCAGGGATGATCTGTGACTACCTACATTTATTTGAGAGGAAATCTAAGGACTTTGAGAAATAGCAGGGAAAAGAGAAAGCAAGATGAAGTAGACTCATGTGATAGGAGAGAAGAGCAGGAGATAATGAGAGAGAAAATAAGAGAAATAATGAAGTCAATATTTGTGTGACAGCAGACTGAGAAGAAAATGTGGAAAAGGTTAATGATAAAGTAATTAATTCTGTATTTTAACTTTGTTTCTTTCTCCAGAAGCAAATGAGGTAGTTGCAGGAGACCATATTTTCTTAAAGAAAGAGAAGCACACAGTGAAGTCCAAATGAGACAAAGTCACGATTTTGTAGGAGAAAAAATGGTTGTATATCTATGACTGAAGTGAAGAGAGAAGGACATAGTGATAGTCAGGTAAAATGTCAGACTAAGTATCACCAGGAAAAACTTAAAGGGTGTACATGTTGATGAGGAAGTCACTGCCCCGTAGTCAGAATCTTATCGACAATCAGAGTTAGCACGGCAGCAGTGCAACTGATGTCCAAAAATTCATCAGAAAGCTTCTCAGATGTGCTGGTTTTGGCTGGAGTAGTTAATTTTTTCACAGTGGCTGGTATGGGGCTGTGTTTTGGATTTGTGCTAAACAGTGCTGACAACATAGGCATGTTTTTGTTACTGCTGAGCAGTGCTTGCACACAGTAAAGGCCTTTTCTGCTTTTTGTACTGCCACACTGGCAAAGGAGTTGGGGATGGATGGGAAATTGGGAGGAGGAACAGCCAGGACAGGTGACACAAGCTGAACAAAGGGATATTCCATGGCATATAACATTATGCTCAGTATATAAAGTAGTGGGAAGGAGGGGACATTTGGTCTGATATCTTTTGTCTTCACAAGTCACTATCATATGTGATGGAGCCTTGCTCTCTTGAAGAAGCTGAACACCTTCCTGCCCATAGGAAGCAGTGAATTAATTCCTTGTTTTTCTTTGCTTGGTCTGTACAGCTTTGCTTTCCCTATTACACTGTATTTATCTCAAACCCTGAATTTTCTAGCTTTTACCCTTCTGATTCTCTCTCCCAATCCTGCTGGCAGGGCAGTGAGCAAGCAGCTTCATGGGACTTGGTTGCCAGCTGGGGTGAAACTACAACATCAGTGTGGTCATTCAGTAAACAAATGGCTCCCAAAAAATAAATGAACCGAGAAGGAAGAAGAACAACACACACACATACCCCACCACAAAAAAAGAAAACACCACAAATCCCCCCTTCAGGGTGCAGTTGATTATACATTTTCTGCTCCAGAAAGTGTACTTTATTTTCAATTTCCAGTCTCACATACACCTTTTTAGCCTTGTGCTCAAAATTTACAAAGCTTTAGCTTGTCAGCTCTGGGAATTCTCTGTCTTTCCTCTCAATATTAGTTACATAATAGCTTGAGCTAAGCAATCAAAGTGGCGATAGGTCAAAAGGAAGATTTGCCTGAGGTGATGTAGGAAGTTGATGGCAGAGCTTGAAAATGAATATACATTTTTCTGGTATTCAGACAGCACAAAACCCAACAGAGCTTCCTTCACTGTTTGTATTTTGCTGGCTTCTTTCCAAAGCAGCACTCTGAAGCTAAAGCTACGAAAAGCAATGGCATTCTAAGAGCTAATAAGCCAAAAAAAAAACCCCAAATGGCACCACTTTCTAGCTCTCAATGGCACTTCCATGACATTACTAATAAATTATATATCTTACAATTGGTATTTTCTACCTCCATGCTGTACTTTGTGTCATTTCAACTGCCTATAAATGTGTAGAGTTCTTGAGTTCTTGAGTTAAACCTAGTCTTCCCCTTGGATTTTACATTCCTCACCTTCAAAATACTTAGGTCCAAAGAATCCATAGCCCTTTGGTACGGATATTTCTAGTTATAAAAGGTAGACTTGAAAGTCTATCAAGCCTCTTGCAACTCTTTTGTGGGACTAAACGACAACTACTGAAAATTTTACTTGGTAAGTGCTGGTGACAGTAGATACAGCACTGAAATTTACAGGGACAAGCTGAACATTTTTTGACATTGCAGAATAGTGTAACCTTTATTTGTCAACAGCACAGGATACAGTAAATAGGCCAAGCAAGGAACTATTTCGGGTCAGCACTCCAAGGTCTACTCTCTGGAGTGACAGCAGTGATTAAGATCACACCTCCTGCACTTGAAATTGACATTCTTCAGGTTCTTTAGGGGTTACAATTTATCTGCAATTGATCAAGGAGTGGGACAGGTATTGTAGCATTGCTCTTCTCCATGCCATGACAACATTCCCAAAATTTCAAGATTCTTCTCCCATGAATTCATCTGGCATCAGCTTCTTGAGAAAATGCCTTCAGAAGTGAACATGAAGCATGGATCATTTAAGATCTGAAACACTGTGAAATAAGCATTTCATGAATAAAAAGGATGCTTATGAGTTATACTGATATTCATTATTATTTGCATTATCACAGAGTCTAGGCACTGCTGCTTATAAAGAAGATGCTTTCATGCTATTAGGTAAAAAACAGATTAAAAAGATATTCCTATCCCTGGAAGTTTATCATCTGTGACAATTGACAGCTGATGTGTTCTGACCGATGGACAAAAGGACGTTAACCAAAAAATTATGCTCAGCACAATATTAACATCCCACCTCAGATATGTGAAGTTCCTATATGCACAAAGAATTGCAGCTTAAGAGCAATTACACTGAAATTTTTTACAGCAGAGGAAAAGTTGTATGTATTTTGAACAGTCTATCTGGGTCTCCACTTCTCTCCAAGAAGCTTATCAGAAACTGTTTCTATAAAGAGAAATGTTTACAAAAGTTGATTTCTTTGCAGAAGTCTAGGGAAACATTGTGAAAGGGTGGGTTCTTAGTCATGAATTAATGCTTGATGTAATGAATCACAAATTCTAGGTCTTGACATTAGATTAGGATAGTTTCTTCAGGTTATTTCTGTGAGCAGTCCAAAAACACGTACTTTGAACTTGTAGTAATAACTCACAGGTCTTTTGTCCAAACTTAAGCACACACCTTTTCTACTGAAAACTGAGCTCTGACTAGAACTAGCTAATATGACAAAACATCCTAACATTCTACTTCTACAAGGAGCCTTGTCCAAAGAATAAACAAGATAAAAATTTGGAACAACTAAACTTGGATTTTAGGAGATGCTCTCATTTGACTACCTGGTAAGAGTTCTCAGGGTTTTGTTTTCAAGGCAGCACCCTATAAAACTGCTTTAACTGCTTTCCTCAGAGTAAAAATTGGTTATGCTTATATTGGTTATGATGGCTAACATGATTAGTACTTTTATCACGAGGGTCTAAATCTGAAATGATGCAATCAAAGTAAAGGTGACTTGTACTTTAAAAAAAAAAAAAAAAAGAGCAGACAACTAGCACAAGACGGTGTATTTTTATACTTTCACTTCACTGGGTGCATGGGGCCCCTTCTCTCCCTGCTGACACGCTCACGGGCCGAGGTTCATCGCACAACGGGCACTCCGGCGCTCCCGTTGGGAGCCGCCCTCGGGAGCTGCCTCCCTCCCCAGCCGGCTCTTCCCGGAGGCGCCCGGCCCCGCGCTTCCCGCAGGGCCAGGCCGTCCTGCCGAGCACTGCTCCCGGGGGCCGCCCCACGCGGAGCGAACCCACCGCGCGCACCGACCACGCGGCCGGAGCGGAGCGGAGCGGAGCGC